>JAVTVY010007028.1:0-37524 GCA_036873755.1 Hanleya hanleyi
GGGCTTCACTTTGACACCTCACCCGACGCATTCGAACCAAGAATGGTCCCTCAATCCCTCAAGCACACCCTCACGCACCCCAAAACGCCAGCTTTCGCTACTACTCCTACCTTTGTATGTATGGTCCCTGTGTGATGTCATACCCAACAAATAGTGATATTATCTTGTAAATATTCGATGCAGCAATCAATGCTGAATAATATGTGGCCAACATTATAAAGATTGGATAATAATTATGGAAGATAAGACTATTCTTGTAACCTTACCCCCTATTGTCACAAAAATTGTACTTATTAACACAGGAGTAATTTCGAAGTGATTAAAAGGGTAGCGAGTCCCAGTTTATCGACTGTTAACAAATTGTTTCTTATCTGACATGTCCTAAAGCACATAAAAAACATAGTTTCGGTCTGTAGTGGGGGTGCAAGGTGAGCCCTAGTAGCTCACGGACTACAGTAAGAAGTTGCACATTCATACCAATATTTCTTGATAATAACGTCGAAAACAGGTTGATATCCATGCAAACGAGTTCAGATGAACAGTTGTCTCAACTGTAATGCATTTCAAACCCAAACTATTTGCGCACATTTCGATTACATGTTTAAAATAATGTTGAATAACGAAAAATCATACAGATCGGCTAAAAAAAGGCGGCCATTTTGAAATTCAAAATGGAGGCCCTAAATGTTAATGAAAAAACTGGCACCCATTTTTTTCTTAATCAGTGATGTTTCTAGGTGTGCTTAAACATTGGTGCCAAGAATCTACCCAAAATTTTGCTTTTTTTACATAAGCCCACAGACTATATGTGGCCCCAAATTTCCACGGCAAGAACGATGGGGCACAACTCCTTGCCGTGATACCAGAAGTACCACAGGCACAAGAAGCGTCGGAAAACAGTTTGATCTAGTGTTATCACACCATATCGGCTCTAGCGTCTTTATTCAAACGTATATGATGGTGAGCCTATCTTTTGTTAAATCTATTGAGCGGTAGAGAAGTGCCCTGTCGGGGCATCACGACTTGACAAGCACAATTGAGCGGGCCAATACGAGACAGCAGTTCCTCAAGGGTTAACTTTTTGCGGTTTGAGAATTCACCCAGCATGTTTTTCCGTTTATGAATGGTGTATGCTTGCATCGGAGCGATATGCCAGAGGTGAGGAAATTGACGGCGTCTGGCGGTTAAAAAGCAACCATATTACTCAACAGGAAAGCTTCCTTCGGCACCTGACATTCAGACCCGAGAATATGGTGGATTCTCGGGTGTGGCCTTAGTATCTCAGCCGCGCTTTTATTGCAGCTGTGGATACTAGGATCTATTCACACTGCCCCTAGCTTGCACAGATCTGAAGTCCAGTTGAATCCCATGCATAACCATAGTAGTTGATGGGTAGTAGGTATTAGCTTGATGGAATGCCCAAATACTCACACCAGTAATTGAAAGTGTTATGAGGGAGAGAACAGTGGTTAGCACCATTTGAACCGGCAAACATGAAGACCTCCAGTATGTGGGTCAGGTCTGATATGCCGAATTTTATAGCCATAACTCACTGAGAGAGCGACTTAAGCTCTCAAATATTTCACAGGATGTAGAGCATCTCATCTGGAGGAAACAGTCAAAAAAATCCTTGCTGCCCCGGGTTAGCCCCAATAAGGGGCAATATCGCTGGCTTGAAAGGTATGATGCGGAAGACATCCACATCGTTTTTTGCGATCAAGCTTGATAAGCCATGTTTTTATATTAGAGCAATCGCGATATCTTATGTCTCCTATTCAGCATAGCATAGGTCCTGTGGAATCAGACCGTTAAAAGACAAGGCAGATTTTGTAGAATAATATATATATATATATATATATATATATATAGTGTATGACCCTAAAGGTATTAGCTTCCCTTTTGGGGCGCCTGAATGGCGAGCAAGCCATATTGTCAAAAGGTGAGTTGAGAAGGAACCAGCAACTCGAGTCGTCTAATTCAGCTTCTACGACAGCAGAGTTTTGCATAGCAGATGAATGATTACACGAGAGAGTAAAGCCATAGTTTCCCCAGTACCTAATATCGAAACTGTTTGTGAAACAAGTAAACCTACCTACTTAGCACCGTTTTTAGCCTGATCTGATTTACCGGTGTTGGAAGTACCCCCTTTGCCATTGCACTTACTGCTAATTGACATGTAAGGAGCAGGGAAGAATCCAATTGTCAACATTTGATGCAGTTCACAATAGTGGCATGTATGCTAACCTGAAGTTAAATCCTTGGAAACAGATTTGGTACCGAAAATCAGCATTGAGGATGGGGCACTGGCAGTCATATCGGATATATACAGAAGAGAAACTAGCCAATAACCGTCATGTGTGCTTGACCGAGTCAATGATAACAGAAACCTCTCGATGGATCCTTTATAAATATATATGATATCTTACCATGTATATATATACACACCTACATGTACATGTATATGGCAATAATACTATTATTGATGACGCTCGGATGGCCATATTGGATATCTATAGAAAAGAAAATCCAATAACTTTCATGCGTGCTTGATCGAGTCAATCATAACAGCGCTACATGTACAGAACCCGAGCGATGGAGCCGTTATAAATATATATGATATATATGTCCAATATGGGAAAACAGGGCCACTATGACCCGGGCCAATATGACTTTCAACATGGCGACGTTGACGATGTATGATTCTCAATTCGTGATCTTCTCCGAATGATGTCACTGTATTATCACACTTTGAACGGATATTCGTCAGCTTCTGTGATAATTTTCGATCTTCTGTGATAATTTTCGATAAATCTGTACCGGTACCCAAACCTTGAATTCAAGGGTGGCGATTCATTCTGAAATAGACCTTTGCCAAGCACAAGCAGACAACAAAACAGTGATCCAACACTTACAATAGTGCACTGATGAACGAAGCGATGACTACAGCGATATTCTAAGACAGAAGATGATGCCATACTTGCAGCTAGTAGAGCTATTCACATGTGCATGGAACCGATATAAATTAAATGCGAAGGAAACTCCTGGATGATGGTGTTGAAAACTAGTGTCTCCATAGGTCTTCGATCACCAAATCGGCACTGCATTTAGATCAATTCACCATTCATCTCCTTTTATCTTTTTGACTACGTTGAAGATCGCCGATTATCGCCGTTGATTAGAGCGTTACTGTAGAAGGAACCCACTTTCCGATAATAATGGTACTTTGAAACCACATTAATCGGTTCGGCAATTTGGCAGGTGAAGGAATTCTGCCACCCGACAAATGTTCTAGCAGGCTATGCCGAATTTGGCATGAGTGAACCAGGGTCGTCGGAGTGAGTAAGTCGGCGTTTGTCATCGTTGTCGGCACGTTACGGTGTTCACTGTGGGTGATCAAATACGACAGGTTTTCAGAAGTGGTGGTCGCTGTAATACTTGGTGTGGGGATCGGTGTTGTGGTGAAGGTGGTTGTGTTGGTCGCTGGCTCGTTTTGACCACAGGTGTGTTGAGTGCTAGCTTGGCAGAGGTATATTGATATTTGCCTGACTGATACTCACAGGCAGTTTTTGTGTACTGGGTTGGTTGAGTAGAGAGATGAGGTGCGCCACGTCGTAAAACAGACCACCATATCAGGTAGGGCTAGAAGTGTCACCACAAAGCCCAATTGTGCTCTGCGCGTTTCGGGAAACATGATGGTCAGCGGTGATCGCTCTTTGTCTATACCACTATTTTCATGGTCGAGCGCGAATTTAACTCTGTCGGGTGCTATTTCGGGCTTTAAAGGCATTTCACTTGGTTGACTGGGTCCCAGGAATTGAACGAGCTGGGCCAGCCATTTCATGAAATCCGCCGTCTTGCCTCGGGGTCGCTCAGTCTTCAGGGTGCGTTCCACGGTTATGGACGTGATCGATTGAATTACAAGCGCCTGGTCCATCCCAGATTCGGTAATGACGATGGGTGCTCTCTATACACTTTGGTTATAGGCTCGACTTTAACCCTCCAGCTGGGGGGGCGAACATCGATGTACCGCCTTGTATTCTTAAACAAATACATACAAGCTTTGAATGTCCGATTGAACCTTTCGACGATAAACGCCTTTGTCTTCATTGTACGTGTGAAAGAAGATATGGGAGTTCAGAAACTTTTGTAAGGGACTTCTGATGAATTCCGTGCCTTCGTTGGTTTGCAGATACAAAGATTTTCGAACCGTCTCAAAGATGTGCTTGAACGCAGCCACGAGATTGGCTCCGGTTTTCGTCCGAATGAACACTTTGACAGGATACAATGCACGTCAAGATCTACAGATTACCATCATTGTGGCAAAGGCGCTCATATCGACCAAAACGGCTTGCCATTGGGCATCTATACCTCTAACAATGACACGGTTCCGTGGTAAATGACCGACGAAAGCTCGATGTAAGGTATAGGTGTCTTGTTTTAAACAAATCTCGGACTGGGGCACGTTGTATCCCATGGGATTTGGTCGCTCGATAGAGAGTCAACTATTCACTATATGTAGCTGGACTCCCGGGGCAATAATAGACGTATCCAACACTTTCTTCCTGCTCTTCATATTAAATGATGCAGACGATCGGCATCCCTCGTTTTACATAAAGGCACCCCTGGTTGAGTGAGTATAGCCGGATAGTCCGGATATTTCCTACCATGTCGATTAGTTTTTGAGAGAAAATATCAAATATAAAAAGTCGATCCAAAACTAGTCCGTCATCTATCCCAAGAGGTAGCGAATATAAACGGGGGACGGGCAAAGTTTCCCCTCCACAGACAGCACAGGGTGCATTCCTCACCTAAGTGATGTGCGGCTAAAAACAGGCATGAGTTCGGATCTTCGGCCATAAATAGATGTAAAATCTTTAACAAAATCTCCGTAAAAGTATATATTTTCTAAATAGGCACACTCATGCCATTATTTCAGGAGACTTGTGAGCTATTGAAATTGAAAAGAAAAGACATGCAATCTTCCTTAAGCCTTCTTCAACTTTTCTGAAAAACTCCATAAAATATATGAAAATGTGTCAAATTCTACCCGCAATCCAGAGAAAATGTACGAAATGATTTTCTTTTTATGTATGTTAAAGTGTTTCCCGTCCGAAAGGACAATTTAAAATGGTGAAAAAATACAGGGGGTCGACCTACTCGTTTTTTTTGGTAAAATTTTATCGCCATAAAGGAACCATCATTTTCGCTTCCGATTGCGGATGCAGTGCGCATTTTGGCCCGCCAGATATTCAATTCCGGACACGATTAACTCTGTAGTGGTTAGTGGGTGCGATCAGCAAGCAATTGTTATATCCTTGTTTGAAGAAATGGTTACGTCCAGCAGGGTGATACTATAGATATCAGTTAATAGAAAGGTGAGAAGAATTACCATGCTGTCAAAATCGAGCGACCTTCCTTATTATAAAATTAGGGGAGGGGCCACTTTGTGCGAAATCGTGACAAGTGTGGAGTGCACCCTTAGGACAGACCTCAAATCGTCCAAGCCTGACAGGGTTGAAAAGTACGGAAGTTTGAATACACCACTAATGACATGACTTATATGAATGGTATCGGTGAAAATCTGGTTATCTTTCTGTCTCAAGAGAATGTCAAGAAATGCTTAATTTTCTGCAATTTGCTTCCTGGTTCATTGGATATCTGCATCTAAGTTATTCAAAATTTTATGACGATCAGTGATAGCTCCAAGTTTGGTATCCGACATGAGTAAACAATCGTCCAAATATCATTTGAAGGATTTGAGTATATGCTCTTTTGTCGGCACGTCAAAAAGAGTTGCAACGTTCTTATACATTTGTTTCTCTGAGTATCCTGATCCATGGAGAGATTAGGTTACTGCAAATTTATTTCCTATGGCTATGCCACGGATTTCCTTATATATTTTTTAGTGGTTCAAGAAATATATGTCATACCTAGATTAAGAGGGGACAAACTAATGTATGGTTTTAGGAGAATACCAAGTAGGTAGGCAAATATGTCCAGGTCTGATATGTATGAATGCCAGATCGACAGGATCCAATCCCTGGATAGTGTAACCGGCTGCACCTGTGTGCTTTTTATGCTTTCATTAAACAGTATCGGCTATTGATTTATTCTTGGATCGGAAACTGCCCGTGTTTGACTTTGTTTTCTCAAAGAATAATGCTGAAAAGCCGTTGACGTGTTGTTGTTTTCGTTGTTGTTGTTCAAACTTCTTTTCGTTACGTGACAGTGAATACCTACCTCTAAATCCTGCAATCTTGCTGAAATATTTCGCAGTAGTAGTATATAGGGGACGGGAAACATCCAGTTTTCCAGGGAGGTAACTCTTGGTTCCCCTTTTTTCCGCCAGGGGGCGCCACCAGTCCCGTATGACGTTAATCCCGGTCTGGGTGAATGGCGCGTGACTGTATGACGTCACTTCCGGTCTGGATGAATGGGGCGTGACCTGTGAACATGAAAGGATATGTACTGACCTGTCTGTGGGTCTTTTCCAGAATGTCGTTCATCTCCGTGTCTTTTCGGTGAGGTCCGTGGGAACATGTACTGACCTGTCTGTGGGTTTTTTCCCACAATGTCGTTCACCTCCGTGTCTCTTCGGTCAGGTCCGTGTCTTTTCGGTCAGGTCCGTGGGAACATGATATGAGATGTATTGACTTGTCTGTGAGGTTTTTCCACAATATCGTTCACCTCCGTGTCTCTTCGGTCAGGTCCGTGTCTCTTCGGTGAGGTCCGTGTTTTTTCGGTGAGGTCCGTCAAGATGTCACGGAGGCGCCCAACAAGTCACCGAAGAGTCACGGAGGTGATCGACAAGACACGGAGGTGACCGAAGACTCACGGAGGTCACCGAAAAGACCCGAATGTCATTACCGAAGAGTCACGGAGGTGACCGAAAAGACACGGAGGTGACCGAAGACACACGGAGGTCACCGAAAAGACCCGAATGTCAGGAAAAAACGTATAAAAGTGGAAATTTTTAGGGCATTGCTGCAATCATTGGCCTGCCGAACGGAGCTACCTGACCAGCCTGCCTCACCAGCCTACCTGACCAGCCTGAACCACTCTCACGACAGGAGCCACTTGCCTGAGCCTCACTGCAGCATGAGACGTGGAGAAGATTTTCCAGGAGATTCAGGAGCGCCTCCGGCTGAAGTCTTGCCCGAAGACGAGCGTGTGAGTGAGATTTATCGACGTCACTGGACCACCATACGCCATTGTTTTCACCGTCACCGTCGTCTATTTGACTTGTATAACTTTCGACTGCAGGACCTCACGTATCTTTCTACTTACGCCGAGAACATTTTCACAGATCAGGTGACAGCTTTTAAGTTGAATATCACATTCGGCTACATCTTACGGCACAAAGAGACGGACCAGTTGCGGTATTTTTATCCCAGCAATAATACCTATGTGTTTGATCAACCGTTCACGGTGACGGATGCAAATGTCTCTGGAGCCACTCATCGAGCAACTCACTACGTTGGACCCGTTGGAATGGGCCCGGTTGCAACGACCCAACACCAAATGGCTTGTAGTAATGGTGACCAACGTCACATTTTTCGTCACCAAAATCAGAGATCATCCTATCGGTGCTCCTGTCATTCTTCCACCTTGGCTGCTTCGTCGAAGAGGACTGTATGCGTTAACGGGAGGCAAAAATCGACCCTACAAAGACCGGAAATGTCTGTTTCGGTGTTTGGCCGTGCATGTGGACTAGTGTAATCCGCGGTGTTGTGACAAAGTGGCCAATGGCTATTGGAGACAGTTTTTACAGCAGCAAGACCTGGATGAGCGGCAGTTCCGGGGAGCCCCCTATAAGTATTTGGATGTCGTGGAAACTCTGCTCAGCATCAATATCTTTGTATACCGATTACGATGCGCGGATGACATATTTGTGGTTGAATTGGTTCATCGCTCAACAGAACAGTATGCTTCTACGATGAAAGTCAATGTCTTCGACGACAATGGGGTGAGTCATTTTTCCCTCATCAACGATATGAGCCTGTACGCGCAATCCTACAGTTGTGCCCAATGCCATCGGGTGTCTCACCACTATGGGCACCTACATCGACACGAGAAGATTTGTGACAACGCTGTGAAACGCAAATTTCCTGGTGGCGTGTACCATAAGACGCCTACTATTTTCCAAGAGCTGGCCGATGAGGGTCTTGTCATACCGGAAGAGGACCGTTATTTTCCCTACCGAGCGTGTTACGATTTCGAGGCCCTGTTGGAGCCCATGGACATGTTCTCAGCGAAAACGCAGTGGACGCAGCGCCATATCCCCTCAGTGTGAGCATTTCCACCAACGTACCTGGCTATGACGTTGCGCCCGTCTGTTTCGTGTCGTCGGGGGACTCCCGTGAGTTGATTACCCGTATGATGGGTTATTTAGAGGAAGTCAGTGCGGTCAGTACGGAATTGTTGGTGTCCAAGTTCCAGGACCTACTGCACCAACTGGACGACCGCATTCCTATACCCGGTGTATCGTTCAGCGACGATGAAGATTCAGAGTCCGAGTCGGAGTCGGAGCCGGAACCCATGCAGTCGCAGGATGTACCTTTACCTAAACCGTATGCGGAGAAATTGAAGTTACGGTTCCTACAATACCTAGGCCAGTTACCTGTGCTCGGCTTCAATTCGGGGCGATACGACTTGAACATGGTGAAGGAATTTCTCTACCCTTACTTGGCCCAGTCCGATACCATCAAGTCCGTCATCAAAAGGATCAACAACCACATGACCCTCACCACCACATCACTTCATTTCCTGGATGTACGCAACTACTTAGCTCCAAATTACAGCTACGATCAGTGGGTAAAGGCCTATGACTGTGCACAAACCAAAGGGAGGTTCCCTTACACCTATATGTCAAAGCTCGACCGCTTGGAGGAAACACAGTTGCCACCCCGGGACGCGTTCTTTGACGATCTGAAGCAAGTGGAATGTCCGGAAGACACGTACCGGGAACTACAGCAGGTATGGAACGACCAGCATATGCAGACCTTGCGAGATTTCCTGATGTATTATAACAACATAGACGTGGTTCCTTTCCTCGAAGCGGCCGAGAAAATGGTTCAACTCTTTCGTCGTGAGATGCACGTCGACATATTCAAAGAGTGCTTGAGTTTACCGGGTCTCGCGCTTCGCCATCTTTTTCAAGATTGTTCCACGTACTTCTCGCTGATACAGCAAAAAGACGCGAATATGTATGATTGTTTAAAGCAGAACATCGTCGGCGGACCTAGCCTTATTTTCCACCGTTATCACGAGAAGGACGTCACTACTCTCCCCGGTGGGAAACCCTGTGCCAAAATCATCGGATTTGACGCCAATGCCCTGTATCTGTGGTCTCTCGCCCAACCTATGCCCAGTGGGCATTATACACGCTGGTTGGCGGAAGGCCAGCATTTCACACCGCAACGTACCCCCTACAAGCATCTGGCTGACCAGTGGTTGGACTGGGAAGCCTATCGACGGGGAATTTCTATACGCCATCAGACCAACGCCACAGAGAAGCGCATAGGAGATCGTCGACTCCCCGTCGATGGGGTTGCCCTTGTGGGTAGAACACCGACCGTATTCCAGTTTTATGGATGCTATTGGCACGGCCACGAATGTCATTTCAGCGCTGGACGCTTCAACCAACGACGTGGGAAATCGGCGAAAGAATTACGGGAGGAAGTCCAAGAGAACGGCGATTACATCAAAGAGAGGGGATACCACCTCATCGAAAAGTGAGAGTGTGAATTTCACACCATGTGTCAGGCCCTCCCACATTTACGCCGTTTCCTTAAAGCGCGCGAGTACCCTCTCAGTCGTCGGCGACTCCTGACTCTGCCACAGATTTTCGACGCCATTCGTTCCGGGGACCTCTACGGCTTTGTGGAATGCGATCTGCATGTTACCGACACTCTCAAGCCACTCTTCGCCCAGTGCCCACCTATTTTCAAGAACACACTGGTGGGTCGGGATGACATTGGAGACACCATGGGTGCCTATGCTGAGCAACACGAGTGTTTGCCTCGACCTCGACGGATGTTGATTGGCAGTATGTGGGCAGAGAAAATCTTGCTGGGTACCCCTCTGCTACAGTGGTACGTCAGCCACGGACTGGAAGTCACGCGCGTGTACCAAGTCTTACAATACGTACCCAACGCCTGTTTTGCGGGGAATGCCGACATCGTGACGTCTGCCCGTCGTTAAGGTGATCAAGATCCGAGTAAGGGCATCATCGGTGAATCGTGGAAGCTCACGGGCAACTGCTATTATGGCAAAACGGTCACTAACCAAGATAAGCACATGAACGTCTAGATCTGTACCACCCCACAGGCCCGCAAAAAAGTCAATTCCCCTCTGTTTCGATCCGTCGAGGTCATCGATGACGACACGTATGAAGTCAGTTCAGCCAAAAGGGTCATTTGTTACAACCTACCCCTCCAAATTGGATGTATGGTATACCAGGTGGCCAAGCTGAATATGCTCCAGTTTTTGTATGATTTCATGGGTGTGTATTTTAATCCATCAGACTGGCAACGCATGGAGATGGATACAGACTCTGCTTACATGGCCGTGTCTGATGCGGATTGGGAGTCCCTGGTCAAACCCGAGTTACGTGCACAGTATGAGGCGAAACGGAACCGGTGGCTACCTCGACGTGACCACCACGTGCTGCAAAGCCAGGCCAGTGCGAGTGGGACTAACAGAGGATTTCGGGTCGTGGACCACCAGATGCGGACGTACATCCAGAAACGAGACGCCTTCGCCTTCTTCTACCCCAAGCGGAAAGTCCTTCCCGATGGCATCAGTACCACTTAGCGGGACTTGTGAAACTATGATATTTGATATACTTTTCATGATACGAGTTAAAGCTATAACTGTAAAAAAAAGTCAGAAGGGTCGCCAGTCCTAAGTGCAGAGCGTGGGTTCGAATCCTACGCTCTCACAGTTTTTACACACCACCTGTATTCTTTTGTACATATTCTATACATTCTTGTTCACTTGAATATAAAAAGTCAAAAACATCACTTGTGTTTTTTCATGAATTTTTTTATTGAACATCAATGAACGTCAGAACAACAACGTCATAACAAAAACAATGAGAACACACACATTGAATCAATTAAGACAACCAGAGAAATGGGGCATGCACATTAAAACGAGAGTCAGTCCAGTCGTATACGAGTACATCACGGTCTTCGGCTTGAGAATAATCATCAAACATTTGTATGATCGTTTGCATAGAATGTCCTCTACTCCGGTGAGTGAGATAAAACACAGAGTACTGTCCGCATACACTACTCAAGGGTCCTTGTAATCTTTTAGTATTCCAACGCCACACTGTAGTAGATACGTCCATGAACTTCACCAAATCGGGATGCAGGGGTGCAAGTCCGTAGGAATCAAAGTATTCGCCTTGGCCCAGGGCGCCCACGTACACAGCCACCCAATGTTCACCGGGTCGAGTACCAGGGTCTGTATTCAGGATGTAGGCTGCTGGGGTGGTTGGGGTGGTGGGAAACACATTGCGTGGAAACACACCTCGAAAGGGTACCCTAGGATCTCGCTGGAGTATGGCCATCAGCTGCTCTGTATCCATGACTCTAGCTGGCGTAGTCACACAGGACTTTTCTTTGCTGATCCACGGTGATGACGTTATCAAACTCGGCGTAGCAAATCACGTTAATGGTATGGGGTAGAGCGACGGAGAAACGCAGTTCCAACCGTAAGTTTCCTTTCTTGAGCAAGGCCAGTTGATGATCGTGTTCCAAGGTAGGGGTGAGGTCGAAGGCGAACAAAGTGAACCCACGGCCAAAGTCTCGTCGAGTGATGGTATTTCTTTCGTCCTGATTGTTTTGTCCTGTGGCTGTAAACAGGTTTAGGTAGCTCCGCACATAGTTATTGTTACCAAAATCCGGTTGTAACGGACGGGCTGGAATTTGATGCCCGGCCACGTGCAGTGCCAAAAAGTTGACGTTAAAATGTTGAAAGTGGAACGGATTCTCATCCCACTGTCCATTGAAACTGGTGTTGGTCACACACGCCAGGGTAAGACGTTTGGGGAGATCCCCTAGAAATAAATTTTCACGATTGGCCATCATCGTACCTGCTGGCACAGAGAACACCTTGGTCTGTACGCGTCGGATGGGGTACAGGGCTGGTTTTTTCGATAAGGCTTCCATGTGACTCACCAACACGCCCTATTGCAAATCCACCGTACAGACAAACAGGGCTGCATCTTCTATGATGATCTTGTAATTGGGGCCATCTCCACCGGCCATCAAGGCGAAAGTGGGTGGGGAACGGATCAACTTGATCTTGATGGATACACCGTTCATCATGTAGCGATCTTGCAGGAACTGATCGGCGTGCAGTCGTCCCATCATATCGACGGACCGGCTACCGACTATAAACTGTCTGCGATGACCGAACCCATTATTGGGAATGGTCACGGCATCCATCATTCCGGGCGTATCCCTGTAGTACAGCGAGGCTTGCAAGTGTGTTTTTTTGGCATCTTCTCCGTACGACAACAGCGTCTCGATGTAGGCTCGGTACGGGTACGTATTGGTGGACGTACTGATGAGTTTATCGTTCAGACTGATATCCACCTGTTGGAACAAGGAGTGCAGCCAAAGATTCACCGGGCCTACCACCGCATCGTTCCCGATGGGGTCCCCGTGTCCATCCACTATTTTGGCTTTCACGTACAAGTACGTGTGGGCTAAATCCAGGTAGGCCGTATCTCTGTTTTCAATGGCAAATTCCAGCGGTCCCGTGCCCGTCAGGCTAGCCAGGGGTCGATGTTCTACCCAACGTCTTTCGACGACACTGGTCTGTGTGGGTGGAATAGTCCACAAATCCAATTCACTGTTGGTAGACGGACACGACTCGGAGTGAATGAATGCCGTTATGCGAAGATGTCTCTCTTACCCTTCTTCTTCCGGGGTGTGCGTCGTCGGTGTGTCGGTCGTCGAATGACTCTTCCCTTTGTTCGTGGTTGTCTTTTAAGGGCTTTGGCGATCAAGACGCTGCCTGCTTCTTTGGCCCGTCGTTTCAAGGCTTGTCGGGGTGCCGTTCCTCCCAAGACGTCACCGGCCACGCGCAGTCCACTGCGTACCGCTTGTTTACCCACCGCTTTTAATCCCCGTGTCACCAAGGGCAAGAACGTTTTGACGATGCTGCCCAGTATGTTACCCAACCCGTGACCTCGTTGCATGCGTGCACCGCTAAAGATGGGCAAGCTACCTCCCGTTTGTTTCTTGTTGTTGTCGGCATAGCTGGCCGTATGGCACTTGTAAGGCACGTACATTATACGTAGTGAGGAGAACGTGCTTGTCGGAAATGAAGTGTCAGCACCACTTTCCCTCGTTCGAATGCGACTGGGCGTCCCGTGTCATCTCTTATATCCACCGTGATCGTGTTGATATCGGTGTGTCGTACGGGCAGGTAGAGTATGTGGTTGAAACTCTGGGTGACTTGATCGCCATACTTCTTTCTAATGGGCACCACCCGTAACAGAGGTGTGTTCACATCGCCCACAATATGGCTGTCCACCGCGTCCGAGTAGACGTAGAGTCCGTACATACCCACTTTCATATCCATCACAACGTCGCCGTTGTAGGTGGTGGGACCCGCGTAGACGCTGTAAGGGAGACCTAACATTTGCTGTAGGCTAGGACTGAGTTCCACACCCACGTTGGGGCTGAGCAGGATACAGGCCTTGTCGTTGTGTGCGTTGTAATCGAAGATCTCGTGATTCTTGAAGGGATAGGATTTGACGGGTCTTGAACTATTCGTCACCACCCGTAGAGACTTATAATTCAACAATGTGGTCAGACCCTCTATGAACGCCTTGGGGGTATCGTATTGGCCTTCGGGGAGAATCAGTCGGTTTACTTTGCCTTCGTAGGTCACCTCGTACCACACGTCCTTGCCTCGCACGTTGTACCACGAGTAAGGGTATTGAATATCCACCAGTCCACATTCCCACCGTCCAGGTAAATGCAACGGTTGCGGTAATTGGGTCACGTACTTGGCCAAGGTGTTGTCAGGAAACACATCGAGCGAACTGTTACTGGGCAACGTGAGGTAAAACATGACGACTGAACTTTCTTGCTTCTGCACCTGGCTTTAATAGGGCTCCCAGCCCTTGGGCGGATGACCTCGGCGTCGTGATCGTCGCGGTGACTTAGATCTTGGTGGTTGCAGGGGGTGGCGTGGTAAAAGGGGTGAAAAAGTAGGTGCCCGTCGTTGTGGTGTTTTGGGGGGTGACTCCGGTGCCCAAGAAGAGGGTGGTGGTGGTGGTGGTCGTCTACTCGGCGATTGCTGGGTCCGCTGCATAAAGGCCCAACGGTTAGGATTCCCCACCAATTCTTGAGGGGTGTGTGTGTCTTTCAACCCCTGAGCAAAGGCTTCCCAGCCCGGTGGATTAGAGTGTTTGCGAGAGCGCAAGTTCCCCCTGATCGCTCCAACCCATATCGGGATTCTGTTTCACCCGGTCCAACAATAAACGAGCCTTGGTCTTGAATGCCTTAGGGACACTGGCCAACACTTCATCTTCCAGCTGAGGTGATGATGGCGGTGTGGGTGCTGGCGCTGCTGGTAGTGATGCTGGTGGTGTACTACCCCTATATTGATCCATAAACGTCTTGTACCGGTTCAGCGTCTGATGGTAGAGTTGAATTTTCTCGTGATCGGGTAGTCGACGTTGGAGTATACTATTCATCTCTTCGTCGAGAGACTGGAGTTGTTGCACCGTGGCAGGCACGGGATAGGGTGATTGCAAACTCTGTAACAGTCGAGGTTCGACCAGCATCATTTTTTTCGTATGTTCCATGACGTTAGCGTGCTCCACCCAAGATGGATCCTACTAACGGTCCCAGTACGGAAGCGGCTAAGGGTGCGAGGAGTGCCCCGAGAAATCCACCTCGCTGTAACACCTGTTTCTTTTTCTTTAAACTGCCCGTCTTCTTCACCAGCGTTCGGAGACCCGTCTTGTGCCGTTGCAATTTCCCTTTCTGCAGGGGACTGAGAGGAACATTCCCTTTTAACACATTATGAGCGACTTCACACAAACACCGTACCAATTCCGCGTCCGCGCCGCGCACCAGGGCCCGGCCCACCTCCGGTGGCGCGCTGCGTAATACGCGGAGGGCCGGCGCGTGCTTCCGTATCCGTGCAGACATGATGAGGAAGTGAATGCTAGAGGGGTTGTGTCTTCTTCTTTTATTTGGGCGTGTACACCGTCTGGAACTCTCCGGGAAAAATGTGGGTGCGCAATCGAAGTGCCGAGGGTGTTCCTTGTTTCAAGTCGATGAGTAGATACCCGTGGGCCCCTTGGGTGGCATCTTCAAAGGCTTCCCGCACAAAGGCCGTGTTTTTAGGGTACATCTGTTTCGCCAGGTGCATAATTTGTGATGCGTCTCTGGGGTTTTTGAACAAGACCACATACTGAGCATTCAAACTGATGTTCCTGTGCTCTTTGTTCTTACTGAAGAGATTCTGGATGATGTAGATGATGCTCAACCGACGATGATGGCTCCCTTTCGTAAAGAGACGCGTCACCCGACTGTCCGTTTCGGTCATCAGATCGTCTACCACGACCAACGTGTCTTCTGGGGTATCCTCTGGGGGTAATCCTTCCACCAAGGTGAGTCCAGGGATGCGTGCCAGTTCCTCGTACGCAGGCTGCCAAGCTCCATAACACCACAGGATGCGAGCCACGGGTGGTGAAATGAGGGCTGACCCGTGTTGGATGAGCCGTTGAACGAAGTGTGTTTTTCCCGACCCGGTCGGTCCAGCGATGAGACACGTGAAGGGGTGCTGCCACCGAGGATCCATAGGTTTTATTTGGTGATTTGCGCCAAGCGTTCAGAGGCCCCACACCGTTGTCGTGGATCCCACCGGGGGTCGTAGTCGTGCGGGTACCGTTGCCGTGGTAAACGTGGTACTAGTCCCACTCTAGGTGTTAGCGTGGTGGTGGTGGTGGTGGTGGTGGTGGGAATCCTATGTTGCCGTGGTGTTGCCCTGGGTGTTGTGAGTGATGATGCAGGTGGGGCGCTCCTGAGGGTAGGACAAGGCAGGTACACGGGTGGTCCCCGGGTGAAGTTCCGTAGAGTAGTAGGACAAGACCGCGTAGTGGGATGGGTTGTAGAACGTGGTGGACCCCTGGTAATGTTCCGCAGCGTAGTAGGAGAGGGTGTGGTGGTGGTGGTAGTGGTGGTAGTGGTGGTGGTGTTGGGTGATTGCACTTGACGTTGGGGGCAGGGCTTGGACGAGTGAAGGGTACTTTGAAAAGGATATCAGGTACGCCAAATCGTAGAAGACTCCTCCAAATAAGGTACCCAGAAGCACTAGTAGACACACGACGGTACCGACTTGTCCTTTTCGCGTCCGCAGCAGTAAGGACAGATGTGCACTATCCATGGTACAACCCTAGACTGAAGGCTGCAGGCGATGTGAGGTAGAATTTATAGCCGTTTCATGCCACGGGCTGAGGCCCAGGAATTAAACGAACTGGGCCAACCTTGCCATTTGACGAAATGATAGGGGATGCCACGTCGACGTTCCGTTTTCAAAATCTTTTCCACCGTGTAGTAGTCTTTCCGTGTTTTTACCACCGGTTGTAATTCTGCCTCGTAAAACGTGCCTTGCAGTGTTTCTCCTTGTAGATCGTCCAGTTGATAGACGTGTGGGTTTCGAGGGTTATGGCGAACGATGACAAAGTGCTCGTCACTCCAGTTGGGCAAGTAACTTTTCTCAAATTGCCCTTTGACTTTACTGATCCGTACCACATCCCCGCGTTTGTAACGGGGTGACGTTAGTGGACTTGGTTCTATCGAGTACAGCGTTCGGCGCACTTGATGTTCGTTGCGTTCCGTCACATCGAGGGGCGCCCGCTGGATACTGCGATGATAGGCTCGATTGTACCCTTGGACATCGATGTATCGTCGGGTGTTTTTGGCGGTAAAATACTTGTACATCCGTCCTTTGAAGGTTCGGTTGAATCATTCCACCACAGAGGCTTTGGTCTCGTTGTACGTATGGGAGAAAAACACCTTCTGTTTCTTAAGAAAGGCTTGAAAGTGGCGGTTGAGAAATTCTGTTCTTTCATCCGTTTGCAAATAGAGGGGTTTGCGTCCCGTCTTGAAAATCTGCTGGAACGCTCGTACCAGATTCTCTCCTGTTTTGGTCCGGATAGGTAGCACCCACGCGTATTTGGATAAAATATCGATACAGGTCAACATGTACCGATGTCCATCATTGTGGGCGGCAAATCCACTCATATCGACCAAATCGGCCTGCCATTGTGCGTCTACGCCTCCTACGATGACTCGGTTACGGCGAAAATGTCGTCAGGCTGCTCGATGTAAGCTATAAGTGTCTTTGGTTTTTAACCATGCTCGAACTTCAGTTCGACTGATGCCTTGGGGATGTGCAGCTCGAGCGAGCGCTCCCACAGCGCTATAAGCGGCTGGACTGGTTGGGTTGTAATACAAATCTGTTAACACCTTGTTCACAGTCTTACTCCACGTGGATTCCTGCCGGCCGGCCTTGCGGGTACTCCACTGGCTCCCCTTTCGGGTCCCCCTCTGGGTGCCCCTCTGGGTCCTCCTCTGGGTGCCCCTCTGGGTTGCGCTGTTGTGTGTTCGCTATAGATATAGTACTTCATCGACAATGGGGACTACTTTTTCCAAGGCCGTCCATAGATCAGGGTCCAGGGTAAAACCACCTGCGTTCAGACAGATGAGTCGAGCAAAAAAGGCGCCGCGGAAAATGCAGACGTCGTCACACAGGTGAATGCTATCACCGTCGAGGTGACCCAACAACACCCGTTTCAAGGTAGTCCAGCCTTCCGGTGACAAAGAGACGGCGCTTTGGGTTCAGACGTACACCAACACCTACGTCCGCAATCGATGAGTTCCAATCGTTTGGGGTACAACAATAGGGTGCAGCCAGGTGTAAGAGTGCGGGTAGCCACAGAGTTCGCGTCGGGGTGCAGTAAGTCGTGGACGTCGGGGATAATAGTTTTCAGCGCCTGCCATAATGCAGGACGGAGTGTGATATGGGGACCACCACGCTGTTCTAACCGGGGAAAAAAAGAATCATCAATCAAAGTGGATGAGACACCCATTCCCACGTGCATGAAATCGACTTCGGGCTCTTTTCCCTGTAACAACCGTGTCAATAGAGACCACCCTGCTAGGGTTAAACATAGCTTCACCTCTCGGGGTTGTTCTTCTTCGTTGAGCTGCAGGTGATGGTCATAGACGATCAGGGTGACGTTGGTGGTCAGTTGGGACAACGCAAGCTCACCATCTGCTCCGTGCGCTCCCATGGTGGTGAATGACAAAACACCGGCTAGAGAAGCCTGTATATATAATAGTGGACTAACCTATACGCCCCGCAAAAATAGGGGTTGGGTAATTTTTATACTACAATGTCAAGTGCCCCTATGGGTATAATTAACTCCTAGTCCGTAGCTGTACACGTTACAGTTTTTCATTTGTTCGTGTCTCTCTATCCTAATCCGTACGCGTACACGTTCTGGTTTTATTTTTCCGTCTCCCTTCACCCTTCGTGAAAATCCGTGATCACTCGGTGGTGTCATGTTAAATTAACCCCTATACCGTAGCCGTACACGTTATAGTTTTATTTTTTTCGTGCCTCTCTATGCTAGTCCGTACCCGTATACGTTATATTTTTTATTTTCCATGGCCCCAAATTCGTCAAAGTCCGTGATCATTCGGGATGTAATGTTATAGAGATACGAATTGATTTAACCTAGGAATTTGCCATACCAATTTCGTGCAAAAAGAAGGGATTGAAAGTTAACCCAGGAGGTGTTACACGAGCCTTATTGGGCCAATCAGCGGGCCGTATATCAACCAATGGAGAGGACGGAGACAGAACCAATGATAGAGGTTCGCGCCGTTTTAACAGCCAATGAAAATCCACTCTATATTCAGTATAAAACCCAGGGGACGCGTGGGGAAAAGCCGCATTCAAACCATATTTCTCGACCTGTGAACAACGTATGAAGATCATGAGCCGAGTAGCAAAGATGAGCACCACGAAAGGGGCGGCGAAAGAGAAGAGAGAGAGAGAGAAGCTGGCGAGAGGTGTGAAACCTTTTGGATGGCGGAAATCCAAAGATGGACACGCAGCAATACCAATTTCACGCCGCTGTCCTGGGCGGCGTTATATTACAGTGTGACCAGGGCGCTGACGACGTTCACCGGGGAAGATTGGATCACCGCTCTGCGAGATGCCCTCAAGGAGGAAGAGCTCCAAAGACAACAACAGCTCCAACAACGCCAGCCGGAATTCGTCGATATAGACGAATTACCGAGCATACCACCGGCCTTCTTCCTCGACCACATTCCGTCAGTGCCAGATGAATCAGACGAGCAACAGCCCGGTCGATACTTCTCCACCAGTTCGATGGAGTAGACAGGCAAACTCCCCCTGAATAAAACAGGGTAAACAAATTGACCTTACCGGCCCTTTTCAGAGCCACCCCAATCTTACGAAAGGGGACTTCTAGCTTGGCACATTCAATTAAAATCAGGCCCTACATTTTTTTGTGAATCTCCTCTCCTCTATATTCTATGATTACCAAACTCCAACCCTCAAAAAATCTGCCATCAAAGGCCCTTTTCAGGGCCAACCCCCAGCAAACAGCACTTGGGCCAACAAACAGCACTTATAACAATTTCCCCTAGACCCTACCCATGCAAATCTCCTCTCCTCTATCATTACCAATCTCCCACACCTCACAACAACAACAAAAATTTACACTCGGCTTTTTCCGGGACTACTCGGTATATCTCAATCTCCTCTCCTCTATGATTACCAATCTCCCACACCTCACAACAATTTTTTTTTTTACACTTGGCTTTTTCCGGGACTACTCGGTATATCTCAATCTCCTCTATGATTACCAATCTCCCACACCTCCTCACAACAACAACAAAGATTTTACACTCGGCTTTTTCCGGGACTACTCGGTATATTATTACCGTACATTCATACTAATAGTGTTTTTTTTATTTTACCTGGGCGCTGTTAGTAGGAAGTTCCCATTTACTAAGTGTTCATTACCTATTGTTACCTAGGTGTGTGCATGTGCAGGAGCTGGTGTTTTTGTGCTTTTAATTAGAAGCTTGCTCTTTCAAGTATAATTGGGGGTCCTGATAAGGACCGTTAGGAAGATGTAAGGGGATTACATCGATCGGAACAGGTACACACGGGACATTTCAGCGCGACGAGTGTACACGCTATGGGCTTGTAAGTGGACGTAGGCACTGGACTTCCTGCATGTCTGTGGATACAACGAATACATAACGCTTGGTGTCCACACGGGAAAATAGCGAATTTGGCGTAGCGACTAGTACATTGGACACAGGGTATATACTGTGCCGCTCCCCATGTTGTGTCTCGCTCCAGTCTTCTTATTTCGGTACAGTAATACTCAAGATATCGCTGCTGTAAAACAGCCATCTCTTCTTGTTTTTTTTTCTTTTTCTTTTTCTTGGTCTTCTTCGAACATATCTTGCACGAGTTCATCAAGCTGTTCGTCGTCGGTAGGACAGACGTAGGGACTATTGTCCACTCCATCGATGAATTCACCGGTTGCTTCTTGGTCTTGGTCTTGTTCCTGGTCTTGATGTTGTTTGAACACATCTTGTATGACTCGTTCAAACCGTTCGAGTGGGAGGGTACTATCAGGCCGTACGTCGTAGGTACTATTGGCGGTGACATCTCCATCAGTTGCCTCTTCTTCTCCTTCTTCATCGTCTTCAATATCGATGAATTGACCCGTGGCATGGTGAAGATACTGCCGCTTTTGTTGTGAAACTGGGGTGAAAGTCTCGCTGCCCTCCACCGGCTGGTCTTCTTGTTCATCATCTTTGTATAGCTCTTCTAATATGTTGTCAAGCCACGACTCGTTAATAATATTGTGCACTCCATCAATATCCATGTGTTGAGCCATGATGTAGTTCAAAATGAATGGATAGCAGACGACACTGCGCGCTTTTTTTTATAGTACCGTAGAGCGCCCGTATGAGGGCGCGGACGTCACCGAAATCTTCACACTGCACCAGCGTGCCTACTCAGACCCGCTGAAATTTTGTGTTTCTTCTCCATCTTCAAACCGGTCTCATTTTGCAATAAATGCGAGTTGACGTGTAAAACTTATTTAAACTTGAACTTGAGCTTATAGTGTATCGCTGAAAAATTCAGAAGGCTGATTAAAAAAATATTCCGCCCGTAACAGTGTGATTCCGCTGTTCTTTCCAAAGGCCCTTTTTAGGGCCACCTAATTACACCCGAAAGGGAGGAAATTTTCTAACTAAAAGCACAAAAACACCAGCTCCCACACCAATACCTTTTGCATAGAGTGAACACTAACACACATTTGAATTTCTAATATTTTTATTAACACAGTAGAATGAACATAAGGTCTTCACCACAGTAGATTCTTGGTGTTGAATTTATTTTAAATACAATTATACGCTATCAAGGCGCTTAAATGAACATAGAATGAACATAGAATGTAGGAATACGGTGATGTCTGAATGTTCAATATCTATGCAACAAGACTTGTGTGAAATGTTCAATATTTATGCAGCAAGACTTGTTTGAACTCGTCATTGTTTTTCTGTCCCTGGTGCACGTAGATGAAGGTGGCAATCTGTTCACGTGGAATTCTGGGTGGACAGGCAGCTTGCAATGCCTCAGCAATTTGCACCTCGTTAACGGCCTGTAGTCCCTCAGTCATGAGCGCGTCTGATGGTATACTATTGTCCATACACGTATGCGTGTTGAAGAGTCCGTTCTTGTTCCCACAGCCTGCACATTGCTGGATACGCTAGTGTCGAATGCGGGGTCTGAGATGATCCAGGAATGTGTTGATGTACTTCTTATAAATATACTGAGTCACCTGGTCAGACAGGACTTCATGAATTTCAGCGGTGAGACTCTCCAGCTTCCGCCACGCAGGTATTTGCAGGGTGACGCCCTGAGGTAAAGGAATACGCTTTTGCGTATCTGCCCTCAACTTCCATTTACGAATATGCACCAGCAGCATGTTGTTGAACATAGAACAGGTGAGGAAGATGTCGTCACCTACATAAAATTTCGCTTTGTCGCTCCCCTGGTGGTCAATGACCGCATCGACGGCGTAATAAATGGCCTGTACTCTTATCCAGGTGTCCAACGTCAAGGGGATATACTTAGGTGGTTTGTCGTCCCAGGCGGGTGCACTTCCTCTTCTTTGACACTCACAGTTAAATAGGGAGAGAGCTCCCAAGTGTTCGTCTGGGCCGCCTGGTAGGCCTGCTGGATAATGTCATTGATCTCCTGCACAGACATAGGAAGTAGCACCTCTTCGTTCGCTTGCTCAGGCACTTGCTGGGGCACTGGCTGAAGCAGTTGCTGAGATATTTCTAAAGGTGTTAGTCGGGGACGTTTGGTAGGTGGACAGGGTTTGGTAGGTAGACCGGACTCTTGGTGCGTACGGTTGGTAGCTGTATGCCCTTCGGCGATGTCCATGTCCATGACTGAGATATTATCTTCTGAATCCTGGGCTTAAAGTAGATCTGCTATTCCTTCATTTCCCGTCTTCTTCAGCGCCTCCACGAAGGCTTGAAATGCTAAGGAGCCACGGCATGGTATGAGGTCGATGAGGGCTCTGTTTCGTGCCATATAGGTCTTCTCCGCCATGATCTCTATCCTCATGTGTTTAGTGATTATGTTTTCCACCATGAGGAGATCACATATATCGGCCACATGCTGCATCTCATCAACGATATGGATACGGTGCTGCAGAAGCTTAGCTCGGTTGGATGACTCCATGACTGTTGGCTCAAGCTGGTCAGGTCAGTAGCTGCTATGGTGAGATAGGCTGGTGAAGTTCCACTGGTAAAGCAGGCTCAGGCTGGTGAGGCAGGCTCAGGCTGGTCAGGCTGGTCAGGCAGGCTGGTGAAGCAGGTTGGTCAAGCAGGCCAATGAATGCAGCAATGCCCTAAACATTTCCACTTTCATACGTTTTTTCGTGACATTCGGGTCTTTTCGGTGACCTCCGTGTGTCTTCGGTCACCTCCGTGTCTTTCCGGTGACCTCCGTGACATCTTCACGGACCTCACCGAAAAATCACGGCCCTCACCGAAGAGACACGGACCTGACCGAAGAGAGACGGAGGTGAACGATATTGTGGAAAAACCCAGACAAGTCAGTACATCTCCTATCATGTTCCAACGGACCTCACCGAAAAGACACGGACCTCACCGAAGAGACGCGGAGGTGAACGACATTGTGAGAAAAACCCCCACAGACAGGTCAGTACATGTTCCCACGGACCTCACCGAAAAGACACGGAGATGAACGACATTGTGGAAAAACCCCACAGGTCAGTACATATCCTTTCATGTTCACAGGTCACGCCCCATTCACCCAGACCGGAAGTGACGTCATACGGTCACGCGCCATTCACCCAGACCGGAAGTGACGTCATACGGGACTGGTGGCGCTCCCTGGCGGAAAAAGGGGAACCAAGAGTTACCTCCCTGGAAAACTGGATGTTTCGCGTCCCCTATATACTACTCGCAGTAATCATCTGGATGTTGGAGAAAATGCCTTGAGAACAGATCGTTCATACAGGAATTGGCTGTTTTATTGCTCAGAAGTTGCATTCTCTGTTGAAGATTTCCTCCTGTTCACCAAGCTGAGAGATGTGTTGCCAAGCGTGCACGTGCGTTTCAGGAGGCTGACCTAAGAATATGAATATAATTAACTGATGCTCTGCGATCAGACGTCACGCCAGCAGGTTGTAAATAGCCGGCCAGACCACGATCGTTTGCTCATTGCAGAGGCACATTCAATGCGGCGCCATTGTGTTGTCCACGAATGCAGTCACTCCTGACATATTTCCGTTACTCTGAATTCGGTGAAATTGAATTAAAATGAATGAATGGTGAATGAATCCCCGGAAATGATTGATATAACTGAACAGTTGTTGTAGTTTTCGGCCACTGGGCTAATGCCAACACGTGTTCATGTTTACAATACTTTGTCCGGTCAAGGTCACCCTCACATTGCACCAAACCTAACATGACAAGCATATAAACTTGTTGATATTCCTAGTCGTACATCACTTGGATGATGAGATGTTAATGTTCTAGTTGTGTACAGACTATCTCTTCCGGATCTGAAAACTATAGACTGCTATAAGTACCCCCAAACACATTTCCACACCCTTCACCAATTTGAGAGCAGGTCATACATATGGAACTGGCTATAAATTCAATATCCTGCACCTTTTTCGGTGCAAGTATATGTTTGTGACCAGCGCCAATTTCGGGAAATTTAGCATAAATATATCCGATAATATATAACATGCCCTGTTGTCCCGGATTTGGCACAGCCTGAACCGATTCTATCACCGCGTAAACGTGTGACATGTAAACTGATTCTACAGAACATGTTCGTATTATATGCTTATTGTACATTGATGAATAAATGTGTTCCTCTTATATTTCACCAGAATTACAATCTCCGTTGTCTTTGAGCCTTTCTGTGTTTCGCATGTCTAGTATATTACTGTATTACTCGAATCCGATTAATGGTTTACGGAGTACCAAACTCAGATGCGATGTTCTACCCTACTCTCATAATAGCCCCCGGAGAGAATCCTTGCACCAGTGAGATACACTGGCTAACACTGGGGTAGTGCGTGACGTTTGGTGGCAGCTGTTCAACAGGGTTGAAAGTAGCTTGGTGGTACAGCTTCTAGAACCATCTATGAATCTAGCTTTTTATAGTGATTGATACATTTTGAGAGTGCAGTGTACTATCGGTATGTCGTTTCGAGTGGTTGGAAGACAAATATCTCTTTCCTTGAAACGTTTTTGGATTGTTAAATGAATCTTCCAGAGTAATGCAGTTTGGGAGTAAGTAGACGTATTTGATATTGGTGGACTTACATTTATTTTTTTAACCAGTACCTGGTAATATGTTTACATACGAATATTATATTATCTGGAACTATGACGAATTTATTATGGAGATTGTTAGAAATTCTTACGAACTAAGGTTTCTCAGTATTTTTTTTTTTGCTTGAGGAAGGGTACTTATCTCGATATGGCGGATTGTTTCAACGACCTTGCTCTTGGTGAGGTCCAGTAAATCAGCGAGTATTGTAGGTTCAACTTTTTCTCACTTTGACCAATTAATAACGTACTGTTCCAATGTAGTCAATTATCTTCTGGCAGGCCTTCAAGAAAACTGATCGTAGATATATTAATGCCGGAAGCCATAAAGCATTCTTCAGCTCTACTACATACAAGAGATATCATTCATGGGATGTTTCTTTGTTTATAGAGTTGCTTGAATTCCTCATTAAAAATATCTATTTGAAATTTGGCAATACAATATATCAACAGCATATAGCTATTCCAATGGGTACTAATTGTGCACCCCTATTGGCTGACCTATATCTATTCTCTTATGAATATGACTATATGCAGGCGCTTTCCAAAACCGATTCATTCGAAGCCCTTTCCTTCTCATTCACCAAACGCTAGAGAGACGATCTTCTCGCTGTGGATAATCGCTATATAAATGACGCAGTGAGGATATATATCCACCTGGATTTGAAGGAAACTACAGATAACCCTACAGGCACATCATATTTAGACCTATATCTCTATAAAAATGGAACGGGCCTTCTCTCTCGTCGACTGTATGATAAAAGACATGATTACAATTTCGATATCGTAAACTATTCCTTTCTGAACAGTAATATATTCCAGTGTGACCTGCATATGGCGTATACATATCACGCCTAGTAGCATTTGCTAGATCCTGTGTTAAATGTGACGATTTTAATCAACGTCACAAAACATTGTTGCAGAAACTTATAAAACAGGGCTATTCTACCAAGCGCCTCCACTCAAAGTTTCTCAAATTTGACGATACATATCGCATGCTGATAGCAAAATACGAACGTAGCGTGCAAGATCTATGGGGCTACGTTTCGTAACATGTGTCTAATTCCGCTTAACCCGGGGCTAGGGGCCGTATGAGCCCATGTACTTCAAGATCCTCATGATACTCATATGAACAGTCACAATCAAAGCGTGACTGAGATACATCATTCTTTAGATGACTTTACAACGAATATTATAGGTTAAGAATACTGTTCAGCGATACGGATTTGATATTTTTGGAACATCATGATGTCTTGCCGGCATCATTGAAAACTGTTGACCGCTTCTCTCTTGCAGGAATCAAGCCTATGTTTATGTATACTATGATTGTGTTTTTGAATTTGGTGCTGATACTGTTATATGTAATATGGAATAGGTCTTTGGATTATGGACGCGGATATTTTCTAATGGACGACGGCTGAATTATTAATGACGGACCAGACGCTTGTAATTCAGATTTATTCTGCTTGGCTCTCTATATTTAGTTCCCCTTCATCATAATCGTCTTATCACTCACTATATCTAGGTTACCAGTCAATGTATGTTTTCATGGTGTATAGATAAAGTTCGACGATCAATAAAGTTTCAGTCAAACTCCTTAACAGCATTAGAGTAATTGGATATTTTGGTGGCGATAGATTTAGTATACCTATATGAAATGCAACGAGTTTCTGTGAATTCAAAATAGTATAGCGTTGCGTACCTCTGGATCAGTCGGGACTCGTGATAAATCAATTATGTCCAGTCCTTTATCCAAGTAGCTGAGTTTTTCAAGAAAAGCTGGTCTTGGTATGTGTCGATTATGTTCACTGGACGATACAAGTGAACAGTCTAAACTAACTTTTGGTAATTTTTATTTGTAATGGGTATAAAGCTCTTGCAGAGAAATTAGAAAATACATTCGCAAATCAGAAAAGGAACTATTAAAATCAAATACTTCTATTATGCATGGGCACACGAGCATATCTGAATGTGCGCTTGAAAGAGACACCTGCCTTTAACCCCAATATTCATAATGGCATCAGCCAGTCTTATCTCAAGAACTATTTATAGTCATTTGAAGATAACAGTGGTTCATAGTTTCACCAGGTGTTTTCAATTCCAGACAATTGTTTGAAGGGTCCTATCACCAAGCTGCCCGTGTTTGTTGTAACACGCATATTATTTCATACACAGGTGGACCGCTTTCCTTTTCACCAGCTCCCCCACCCCAGTCCGCCAACATATACACATTACTAGTTGATTCAGAGAGGTTCTTCACGGTTTTGCCATTATATTTCGTATGTGTAGAACTTTGGCAAGTCATTATTTCAGAAATTGTTTCAAATATTTTTTTATAGCATAGGCGATGTGAATAAATCTGCTCTAGTCTAACGGGGAATAATGCCCATGACTGCGATTTTAGGCCATATTGTCAACAACAACAGTGAGTTAACAAAGGCCTTAAATCATGATGTATTAATACTCACATTCTGGGGATCTATGGCTGTTTACGTCACATAATACTAAAGTAGGTTACCACTAGTATATCTTCTCAAGTGACTAGTGTGTGTACATGTAACGCGATGATCTGCTTTTTGAACTGCCGAATAGACGTTATATATACGACATACCGATTCACATGAGTGCCGTTACCAGGATATATTGAGAGATTGAGCTTTAGATTCAAGAGGGCATATTCAGCGCTTTGCGAGAGAAATGGGCACATCTTCATCTGAAAGAGGCATTTGAATCAATACATATATCCTTTTAACTCTTATAAAGGCACTTTTTCGAAAATGGGGTTCCTTGAATATTGAGTGTTTCAGGCGTTAGACCCCCGGCCATCCCGTTACAGCTCTAGGATTAACCTTCCGTGGAAATAAGATGCCAGGACAACAGCCGTGGTGTTAATAACATAGATGTAGCACAAAATGTTACATATCAATTGCACCACAGACAAACGTAGCAAGGCCAGTTATCCAGTTATCCTGGGGTCTATCTATGAGAATTTCTGCATTATTTCACCAACACTGACTCGACATATGTCTGGAAATATAATGACTATTTCTATGCAACACAAGTTTCATCGGACTAAGAATATACGTTTGAAACACAGGTGTGTCATTCTCTTTAATGAAACAAAATACAACTATAAAATATTATATATTATAAGAAAATATTCATCATAAGAGTATAAGTGTACCCGTATATGTGGAAACGCAATTGGATGTTTACTGACTTATCTCGATTACTAACATAGAGATACGAGAATCAACATTTCGAAGAAATTCGCCACTTGTGACTCACGAATCCCATTAAGGCAAAGTTTTCATAACAGCTTTAACAGTGAAGTAAGATACATAAGCTCACATAACAAAACTACCGTGTATGATCTTTGAACTCGGCCTACATATATCAGTCAACATACTGTCTGTATATGCCAACAGTCACGACAGTTTAACTAACAGCGTCGTAACCATTTGAAACTGGTGAACACAGCCTATTTGCCGCTGTAACGTCTTTGAAGGAAGACATTGAGAATCTGATATGGTCATGATGACGTCCATATTCGTAACAATGTGTACTCTGAGTATGGCATTTTACTCAGTATTTCATGGTGAGTGAAGAATTATCGATGACACACGTAAATTGACAAAAAATCATGTTAAAATATCATATGAATCCTCTAATTCGACCTATGATCCGATAGGTAATTCTAATATTTTTTATTTGCAGAATCTCCGCAAACAAAAACCCCTTCGATGATCCTTAAAACTCTACATGTTTAACTTTGCTTAGTTTCTAATTTTAGACATTCTTTGACTTACTGTCTGTTGAAGCAATCATTGATACTGCTTTTTGAAAATATCTGTGGAATCAATTTTGATGTGATAGCTGCTCTAAGCGGACAGCTATTATGATATTCACGCCTCTTTTAATGGGGTCATTTCTTATCTGAAAAAATAAGCAGTACTGTCAATACATTGTACATGGTGGAAATTTTGTTGTTGCTCTCAAATTGTGTACATGTGTACGTCACAATAGCTATCTTACCCCTATCTAAACTTGTGGCGAGCGCACGAAGTTTTCTCCGTAAATCGAGATTTAAACAAAGAATTGAAACTTTTCGACTCGATATTGCATATATATTGGGGACAAATTGTAAGCTCGTCGAAACTGAATTTTCCGTGTTCTGTCTTCACAGTGTTTTGTTTTCCATCCTCGGGAAGGCGCCACGGATTAATTGAAAGTGTATCCAAGAAGGATCCTCGTCAGAAAACACCAAATTTCAATATTACTAATACTGGCAATCAGTCCCATGAATTGCTTATTAATAGGGCTACAGTTTCAGACCTCATCACAGAAAAAGCCACATGTTGAACTCATTTTTTTTGCTCTTTGATTTCTTTTACCAATGTTGACCGATGTAGCATCAGGACCAACTGTCGGCCATGTTAAAGATAATCCACCACGATTGCTCCTTGCGATTTCCAAAGCTAAAATAAGATTGTCCGCGATATTTTCCAAATGTGGCCATGTTGGGAAACGCGAACGGTTAGGTGACATGATTTCTCACGAGTAATTATCTGGTAACGAAAATGTTTGGTTTTTAGTATTGAATATGTCATTATTTCCCTGAACACCTGCAATTCAGTAATTCACATCAGTTAGAAAATAAGAGTCGTGAGCTCACATATTCCCCGTTGAGGGTCAGTCCTAATGGTACACCAGCACGTGATACTCACAAACAACTTGCAACTAATCACTTGCAATGACTTTGTATTTTATGAATAGCACTATTCGTACACGTATTTTAAGCTTTAAATCGTATTTCTAAGTATAGCTAATTTTCCATTTTGTATTAATAATAGTGATTGAAGTAGACTCAATCCTTGGGTAGAAACATCTACACGGGCTACTCCATTGATATATTGATAGATTCAGATCCCAGCATACGGTGGATTCTCGGACCTAGCCTTAGTATCTGAGACGCGCTTTTATTGCAGCTGTTCACGTGGAAACTATGAAGTATCCTATGAAGCACCAGCTTAAGCGTAGTTAGATACGCTAGCTCGGAAGCTGTGATGACAGATCAGTTCAAACAAATAACTCATCTAATGTTAATGGATAAGCATCGAGAACGTCTGATCAGAACTGAGACCGAGACTGAGATAAATGTCACAAGGGACTAACATGCCCAAACCATATGTAGTATTTACATAAGAGTCAATGGCTAAGTATCTCAAAACACAAATCAATGGGATTTTTTAGAAGCATCAAGAACTTGAAGAATCAAAAAATCTGGTGAACTCAAGACACATAGTTCAGACAAGATACATGTACATTCAGTTTTGGGATAATGTGACGTTGACTATTAATCAGTTCACCTATGCATGATATGCATGAAACATAAGAATCAAATTTGAGCAACTCAGCTGTGACATTGGACATCCTCTAGGGTAATCATTGAGTTCCACTGATGTGGTTTACGTGGGGCTTATTTTGGCTTAGTATTTCGGCTCTTTATTTTGCCATCGTCGGGAGTGAAGTCATGGTGTGAACTGTTCGTTTATATAGCAGAATACATAGGTAGAGGTCAGGTAAATGTATTGTTATGATAAGTATAGTAAGCCATATATATGACACAGACAGTTCAGAAACAATAAGTGGTCACCAAGGTATTATCTAAACAACACCACTTCTTTAGAAGCTTTGGTACCGTGATTCAGAAGGGGTTTGCACCGGCGTATGGCGTGTGATTCTTTATATAATATGTCAGACCAGTGAGTGGCTTTGTCATGAACATCAGTTTTAACAAGTATTGTTTCATATCATTCCGTTTCATATAAATTTGTAGGCACAATCTGTAGAGTGTTAGTCTTCGAGGCCCGCCCTCTGTCATTCAACAAATATATGTAAGTTTATTGTTTTGCTCAGGAATTTAAGCCGTACGAGGTGGGGCATTACAAGTTAGTTTTTCTGGGTATTCCTGAACTTACCAGGTTTACCCTATGTTTACTCCATCAGAAGTCATCGATGCTCTTCCATTACCATCAGATGAGATATTTGTTTGAGTTGATCTGTCAACACAGCTCCCGAGCAAACGTATCCAATTCCGCGTAAGCCGGTGCTAGGGGTCATGTGGATATTTCATAGTCTCCATATAAACAGTCGCACAGTCGCTGACATACTAAGGCTAAGAATTCACCGTATTCTCGGGGTTGAATGTGAGGTGGAGAGGGAGCTTTCTGGTAGAGTCATGTGGCTGCTTTTTAATCGCCAGACGTCGTCAGTTTTTCCCGCCCTCTGCAAATCGCTCCAAATCTTTCGCGTTATCGCGATATTGCAAATCAGTCGAGAATCCTTGAACAGTTATTCTGGTTCCATGTCAAGCTAAATAGTCCATGCATGTGTTCGGTCCCACTGACAGAACCATGATACATACATTCGCAGAAGTGTGTTCCCAACGTATATGTCCGTTATTATAGATGCAACCTGTGTGGAAACAAAATATAATTTTGACGATATTCTCTGATTTGTAATAGTCAAGATTCGAGATGGATCGTTTGGGCGGTGAGATGTTCAGCCGGACTGACCTTCGCCGGATTACATTTATCAAGTTTAATAAATGAAGTTAATTATGAACATGTGATATTCAGCAGTCCATTATAAGATCCCGATGACATGGTACGTTAGCATTACCTTGATGAAGCGGTAGCTACAACTCAATTTTACCTGGGCATATTCTTTATATAGCACCCTCACACAAAGCGGCGTAGCAGCTGTTAATCTGTGAATGAGATACTGGCATTCATTTGCCTCTCGATGGTTTCGAGATAGTCTGTCGAAAGTTTCTCGACGGTCTCTCGATCAACATAAACTACTGACTGTCGATGGGTCAAAAAAGACGAATGTATAACGATATCGAGAAAATCGATCGAGAATTTTGAAAACGATTTCGTTTTTTTCTTCATATTTTTCTCTCGACATACTCTTGAAGAATTTCTGGATTTCTTCGAGAGAGCCAAAGAAAATTCTCGATTGAAGGAAAAACGATTAATGGAGACGCTTCCTTATTGATCTTGATTTTAATGACGTTCTGGCTACTTTCCTAATATATCTTGAGATTTGACGTTACCTTGTCTAAGTTATACTGCTGACAATAATTTGTGAAACACACATACACGCACCCAGACAGAGCTATTCTATAGTCCGTGATCAGGTGTGGATAATAATCGCCTTCTTTGGCATTATGCCGGCATACATTTGTAAAACTAGACGTGTAGTGAATAATACCTCGAGATATAGTACAGACAAGCTATTATCAATTCAAATGATTGACCTAGACGTGCGACCTAAAAATTGAATAGGTCTCCTTGACATGACATAAAAAACCCACCTGTAAAGTTTTAATATGTTTGCTGAATTTTGCTGAATTTAGATTGAATTTAGAGGTGACATTATCTTGGGAGATTGATTGAATGATTTCTAAGTTATTGTGATAACAAGAATTGCGACACACACACACACGCACATAGTGCGCACGCGTACTTGGATACAAGCGCCTAGTCCATCATTCAATATTCAGCCGTCGTCCATTAAAGAATTTCCGCGTCCATAATCCAAAGACCTCATTCATATTGTAACATTAGTACCAAATTAAAAGGATAAATCAAAGTATGCATGAAACTAGGCTAATTTCTTGCAAGACAGAATCTGTCAACAGTTTTCAATGATGCCAGCAAGACATGAAAAATATCAAATCCGTATCTCTGTTCAGTAGACTTAACCCTACCTGGCCTGGGGAGGGGGGTGCACTTTCCGCCCCCCCCCCCCACCCCTTGTTGGTTTTTTGCTGGTATCTCCGGAACGACAAAAAATTGAGAGCTGAAACTCCGTGACTTTTTAGATTATCATATTGGGGTCATTTTGAGCCTATTTGCATGACTCCCCCCCCCCCCGAGCAAAGGATGATGGATAAATTCAAAATGGCGGCCATGTAGGGGTACCAGAAAAGTGATGTTTTCGTCATATTTCTTCATAAATTACGCAAAAATGTTGATTCAACGCGATTCAATGCATTTTACTGAAACATGTGTCTTAGCATCACCAAAAAACAACCCCTGATTTGTTCCCCCTCCCTCCCTTCCCCTATTAACCCTACCAGGCCTGTGGGAGGGGGGGGGTGACAAAATGCCCCCCTACCAAACTTTCTGCAATATCTCCGGAACGCAAAAAAATAGAGAGCTGAAACTTCGTGACGTTATAGGTTATCATATTGGGGTCATTTTGAGCCTATTTGCATAACCTCACGACCAGGGGATCATGGGTAAACTCAAAATGGCGGCCATGTGGGGTACCAGAAAAAGTGATGTTATCGTCATTTATCATGCAGTTTTTGCGAAGAAAAAACAAACAAAAAACTCGAAGATTTTGACCGAAAAATCGTCAAAAAATGTTCTTTTTGAAAACGACGTCACAGTGACGTCATCATGGTGGCCATCTTGGATTTTTTACATTTTCTTGTAGAGCTTGACCCAAAGATATAGTGTGATAAGTTTCAGCCCTCTAGCCTTAGCGATAGCGAACATATATAGGGGGCACTTCCCGCCCGCCCCCCCGACTGCGGTACACCCCAAATCGCCCAGGCCAGATAGGGTTAATCCATATGATATACGTTATAAAGTCGTTATCTAGAGTATATTGTATCTGAGTCACGCTTTAATTGTGTCTGCTCATATGAACACTGGTAGAATAAACCATATTATTAGGACCACGGATGCAAACCCCCACTTCCGAGGACCTGCCTCGATATCAGCATACTCTAGCCTTTTCCCGTAATACAGATTTCAGTCGAGTTACAATGAAGTCGCATAACAACGAGCGCGGACCTCAACATAGGGAGCTAAACCTTTTCGCATTCTGCATACTAGGTCTTCGAAACAAGTTAACGAGGTTTCAATTGATCACACTATGACTTCACATTGAAGGTATAACATGGACAGTAATTTATTTTTAAATTTTTCGTTTATTTTAAGTTTGTTTTTCAATGTTGCTTTGGGCGGCAAATTCGGTTCCTATTTTGTATAAGGTGTTGTATATCTGAATTTATTTCTCAAGCCAAGTTTACGGGTAAATTATTATTTATTTAATTATTTTTCTTACCCCTTGAGCTAGGGGGCTGAAACTTACCGCACTATACCCTTGGGTCAAGCTCTACCAGAAAATGAAAAAATAATCCAAGATGGCCACTGTGGTGACGTCACAGTGACGTCATTTTCAAAAACGAAATCTTTTGGTCGATTTTTCAAGTTCGCCGCAAAAACTGCACGATAAATATTAATGTGATGTGAAGTAAGATAGTTTTTGCGTATTTTTCATCGCAGAAAAGCAGAAATTTAAAAAAAAATATGACGAAAACATCACTTTTCTGGTACCCACGTGGCCGCCATCTTGAATTTACCCATGATCCTCTGCTCGGGGGGTTATGCAAATAGGCTCGAAATTACCCCAATTTGATAAACTGTAAAGTCGCGGCGTTTCAGCTCTCCATTTTTTGTCGTTCCCGGAGAAAGTTTGATAGGGGAGGCATTTTGACCTCTACCCCCCCGCCCGCATCCATAATCCAAATTCCATATTCCGTATAACAGCATTAACGCCAAATTCAAAAAGACAATCATAGTATACATAAACATAGGCTATTTTCCTGCAAGAGAGGAGCGGTCAACAGCTTTCAATGTTACAGGAAAGACATTATTATGCTCCAAAAATATCAAATCCGTATCGCTGATCAGTATTCTTAATCCATATGATATTCATAGTAAAGTCGTCATCTAGAGAATGGTGTATCTGAGTCACTTCTTGATTGTGACTGTTCATATAAACATTTTGAGCATCTTGAATTACATAGGTTCATATGGCCCCTAGCCCAGGTTAAGCGGAAGTTAGACACAAGTTACGAAACGTACCGCCATAGATCTTGCACGCTACGCTCGCAAGCATGCGATATGTATGTGTGAGAAACTTCGAGTGGAGGCGCTTGATGATATAGCCCTGTTTTACAAGTGTCTGCAAAAATGTATTGTGACGTTGATTAAAATTGTCACATTTAACACGGGATCCAGCAAATGCTACTACGATATATATATATATATATATATATATATATATATATATATAAAGGGAGAGTTTACGATGTCGTAAAGTCATCTTTATACATATATGTCTAAATAAAATAGGCCGTTAGGGCCACCTGTAGTTTCCTTTAAATTCAGTTATGGAGGATATATATCCTTCACTGCGTCATTTATATAGCGGTTATTCGCAGCAAGAATTCTATATAGCGGTTTGTGAATTAGAAGATACGGGCTTCGAAATAACTAATTAACATGCTGACGGATGATCCACCCGGGAATGTCACGCGTCATGGGAGAGCGATGTCACAGTTGTTTCATAGCTGGATATGACCATTATGTTGTAGATATCTGTGTTTGAAATGCGATGTTTGATTCTTAAAATGTGAAACATTGCCCATTTATAGGCATTTAAAAGCTAGTGATGCCACTGTTGCGTCTAGACAGCACCCTATCCCATGAACGCTGCTGGGAGCTGCTTAAATACATAGCCAATTGCTTTTTCCAGAGATTGCAAACGAAGATAGAAATGTAGGAAACATAGTACCATCTATAACGCCATAGAATATTGATCTCATTTCATCGTCACACAGAATTGACCGACTGATGGTGGTAAGATATCCAGGAAACCAACTAGGCGATTCGTACCACCCACGCTATGAGACCCTTCTCTTTCCTTTTTATCCCTTCTACCATCACGAGCCCTGTTAAACGGCTTTGCAGAACGTAATGTTCATTTGATTACGTCGCCTACTCTGTCAGCCACTCAAGTTATTCGCTTGGCTTTCTTCAAATGAAAGGTCCCAGGGGCCAGGCGCGGAGGTCAAATTGCCAGTGTGCGTCACCCGGCATCTCAGCCTGTCTGCGTATGCATCACAAGATCATTCCATATTTAGCATATTTAGCTGTATAAATGACGGTCCACTCGTATCATGAAAATGTAGTGAACGCGTAGGGTATTCGCGATGATGATTTGCACCTGATTATAGCTTTCGTCCGAATAAAACCGAATACGTCAAAGGAAAAGGAACCATGCATACTTGGAAACATACACTAGGCTTGATGCTGATACTCGATTTTGTAAGACTGCAAACCTGGAACTAACTGGTTGTGGCCATATTCGACTGGGATGGTTGCTGAAAAAGAGTATCATATATCTTGCCTCCATCTCTTTTGGATCATGGAAAATGCCAGCGATAATGCTGAGAGTACATGTAGGTCTATATAGTCAGTTTCAGAGACAGATTATTCCAGGTTCGATAACAGTGCTCAGAAATTATTTCACGGAAATTAGGAACATGGATGCCCATGCAGTTGAAAATATTGTTCAGAAGTTGAATTCAGCTTTGAAAAAGAATCTGTGTCGGTGTTAGTTCTCCGGATAATCATACAGCAATATACACATGACGAAAGGCTTCCTTCATCCGTAAAAGTTCAGGATCATCGCACCTGCCCTAGTTACACATTTCCTGTATACAGTCATGACTTGTTCTAGAGATTTATGATGGCGATCACGATGGTGATACAATGATGTACATGTATGCCTCTCATGGAATTTCTGCGTTCATAACTTAATGGAGCGAGATAAGTGTGCATTTCGGGTGGAAACGTCATAGTTCATATTCTCTCTCATCATTCACGATTATTGTTGAACTGGAGTTTATAAAGCAATTCCATTGCAATGTATGTTTCATGCCGTATAGAAATTGGAAAAACAAAGTTGCTCATTTTACCGCAAAACTATGCCGAGTTATATATGCCGCCCTCTCCCATCGTTTGGCATCTTTTTGCCGCATAACTGTCCTCATTCACCCCCAATTGGTGAATAACACCCCCCCCCCCTCCCACCCACACATACTTATAACGAAAGATATAAAATACACGGTACGCATTTAATTAGCATTTTATAATAGGATAGGACTAAAAGGTATCGTATATAAAATTCTACGTCTTTACATGTGGGTTTAAAGAAAATATATGACTGGCCATACTCTGTCACCTCCAACATTTGGCTTAGGGTAAGGATAGTCAGGTTTCATAAAATAAGCTATAATTATCTTTACCTGATATTCAAAGGTTATAATATACGGGTAGTATCTACATAGAAAAGCCATTGAAGAAACAATGATGGAATCTGCAACAATGCCATTGAAGAAACATTGATGGAATCTGCTACCGCAAATGGTACCAACTATATAGGAATCTTTAATGAAAATAGATTGAAAGGCAGACAAAAACTGATTTTTATGATGTCGTAATGACGTCATCAAAAGATTTTATTAATAGTTCTCTACTACAAATGAAAATGAACCGAATGTTGACAGGTCAAGTATCTAAGCCTAATCCATGCCTAAGCGAAGGCAATGAGCAGGAGATGGTCTTCGGCCGTCAGGTACAGGGACATGAATATTCAGGTT
>JAVTVY010007029.1:0-38796 GCA_036873755.1 Hanleya hanleyi
TGTCCTTGGAGTAAAGTCATCACTCGTATGGAATCTCTGCCGATCTCGGACCGATGGTATTTCTTCCGATTGACTTAACTGAATTATACCAATTAATCGTTTGTCTTGTTGAGCAGCAAAACGATGAGCATCCAGCACCTTATGTTCTATAATAGCTTATCATTTCGTGGATATAGGCAATATGTTCTATGTTCTATAATAGCTTATCATTTCGTGGATATAGGCAATATGTTCTATGTTCTATAATAGCTTATCATTTCGTGGATATAGGCAATATGTTCTATGTTCTATAATAGCTTATCATTTCGTGGATATAGGCAATATAAGGAAATATAAGGTAGCGACTATAAATGCTATAGTATTTAACGATAAATACGAACAATGTGATTTCATAACCCCCATATTCATGCTCGCGATCTTGCAGTAATGTAGAGCCTCTCACAAATAAGATAATTTTCATTTTATGCCTGTTTCGATTTGGTGTTGTCTGCCGTAAAGGATGTTCCGATTATGGACGTGGGATGTGGGATCTCGCGCCTACACTAAAAGATAATCTAAAAATAAGTAGTATAATTCTGTGTTCTGAAAGATTTAAATCAACAAGACATTCGTCCATGTAATTGATTTAAATTATGAATACTCAGCGCACATCTGCTCAATTGAATGATTTATATTGTCGTGGGCAATGTCATATTCGGCCACATGGGAAATGTTTGACCGTTTCAATTATCTGCGGACACTGTTCGATACAGACATAACCGTAAAGGTTTTAACACATGGGGCTATTGCCACATTAAGGAAAGTCATTGAGGGTTGTCCGTCGAACATAAATCAATTCAAAAGGCTACAACTAATGTGCTAGCCTGTATCTAATCCCACTCAATACACGGCCAGGGTCCATGCAAACACTAATTCATTACGACAATACAAGCAGCAGGTTCGACTTTCAGTAGCCGACTGTGGCCCATAAAGAATGTACGCCCCCATAGTCGAAAGACATCACCAGTACATAAAAACAGGTATATGAATAGAAAAAAGCCTAAAGTAAGAAATCAAAGATCAGTTCTCATATGACTACTTTGAACGTTTTCATGTGGGTTTGCCAGGTCACCTGCTGCCTTGCTCAAGGACGGTGTCACATACTGACAGTATTTCGGTAAATTATGTACATTTGTAAAATTTGTAAAATAATAAAAAAAGGTTTTTGCAAAGCTGACAGCAACTTATACATTGTGTCTTATACCGGTAGTGTACCCTTCAGTACAACAATTGGATCAACATGGTGATCATCAATAAATAGATCATTTTTACAAGATGGGACTTTAAATAAGATTTAAAAAGTGAATAGGATGGGAATTACAAGCGTCTGGTCCGTCATTCATAATTCAGCCGTCGTCCATCAGAGAATATCCGGATCCATTATCCAAAGACCTATTCCATATTCCGTATAACAGTATTATCACCAAATTCAAAAAGACAATCATAGTATACATAAACATAGGCTTGTTTCCTGCAAGAGAGAAGCGGTCAACAGTTTTCAATGATGCCGGCAAGACATCATGATGTTCCAAAAATATCAATCCGTATCGCTGATCAGTATTCTTAATCCATAATATTCGTTGTAAAGTCGTCATCTAAAGAATGATGTATCTCAGTCACGCTTTGATTGTGACTGTTCATATGAGTACCATGAGGATCTTGAAGTACATGGGTTCATACGGCCCCTGATGAGGAGCAAATGAAGTCCAGATACGCGATGCCTTGTGAAATAGTATGATAAATTTTCAATCACTCAATTTCTATAAAGATTAAGGCGGTTTGTCGCGTTGGGTAAATGAACCTCTGATAGTTTTGTGAAACAAATTTCAAATTTGGTCGGGAGCGCAAATGGGATGAAAATAAATTGATAGTTAAATAACAATATATGGGGATTGATTTGCTAAAACGGCAAAGATTAAGAATACAGATCAACGTATGGATATAGATATTTGGAAGGTTATGATGTCTTACCTCATTGAAAAGTCTTTTGCAGGAAACCATAGGTATATATATATATCACGATTGTTTTTTGTATTTGGTGCTAATGCTGTTTTACAGATAAGGTCTTCGGGCATGAAAGCAGAAATTCTTTAATGGACGACGGCTGAATATCGAAGCACTGAAGCTTGTATTCGAAGAACCACTTAAAAAGTAATATCTCGATACAAATCCCATTAAAATGCCTAAATCCACGAAAAACCAAACTGTTTTAAGAGTATATCGTGACACAATGTCTTGGCATGGCCGTCGGATTTGAACTTGTCTAAAGTTTCTTCGCATGAACAAAATAAATGAGAACCTTGTAAACATCCGGAATAAGGTGGACATTCGAAAATGGCTAACCGCCAAAGTACTGACGTGGATTACTGCTACATACAAGTGATCATGGCAAGTGCCGTCTAGATTGTCCTCTTGTGGTCAATCCTGAAGAAAGAATCAAATTGCCTGCTCACCTATACGTATTGGAAGAAAACATGTTCCCGAACATTTCCATAGTAAGTAACGCTAAAGCTGTCCAGACAACAGACCTAACCTAAGTGATACCTTTGGTTGTTGGGCTGTCATCCCTTAATTGGCCTTTGGTTGAGCATCTCTTCAAAACCACCAAATACACAATAAATCAATCCTCAGTGTCTGGCAGCGACTGGGTCTCCGATAATAGGTCACTGATTATATCCAATCCTTTATCGTGAGAGTCCTTTTAGAATGGCGTCTTGCCTTTCACCTTGGATTTTTTTCAAAGGAGAACATTTAAAAGCAGCTTTAGACATAAAAACTAGTCGCCGGTGAAGTAAATGGCAGTGGCGTTTAATGTACCCCGCGGTAAGCTTGACATGCGAAAATACAATTTCCTCTCGAGAAAGAAAGAAAATTCAGAATTCAGACGAACTTATTGAAAAACGCCAAATCTATATATATATATTAAAGGTAAGGGGTGCGTATTAGCAGCTGTAAAATATTTTAGCATTTGAATACACGAACAGTTAGATATTCGACCCATATATCAGCGCAGAAATGTATACAAATGTACAAGTTGCAAAACAAAGTAACCGATTGAAATTGTGGTTATAGGGCTACTTTGCGTATGGATTTCGCGACCCCTCAAACAGTGCTTTATGTTAAATAAAGTTTAATGCACAATTTTAAATCTTCGCGATTTTAGTACTATATTTGAAATGAATCATTAATATGAAATGTGTTGAGAAGGTAGTGGTTAGTGCCTGTATAGAGAATATTGTTATTTTTCAGGTTTATTTTCTAGATTCAATTGGGTCAATTCTTGATGTATTTCAAATGCTTCTTTTTGTGTTTTAGAACGTTTTGTTTTTGGTTATTTTCCTTAGTTTTTCAGAAGGAACTGAGGTTATCTATTTGATATAGTGATTGGATAGAGAATCATTACCCTCCATCCGATAACGTATAAAAACATGCTGAAGTATTGAGGAAAGCAAATGAAAGGCGAAAATCTTCAATTGAAGAGCAAATCCTGCCTCGAAGAATGTTTGAGATGGCAAGGATCATCTGAACGGTTTGACCAATCACAAATCAGATGATTTGAAAGCTCCATTTCCGACTTTCAAATGATCTTGCGGTGAAAATCTGTGTATCCACACACCAGACTCCATGACCGGAATATAAACATCTGGACAAGATCAAAATTTCACCACTTTTAGAGAGAAGAACTGGAACTCAATTCGAGATGACGACCGTACAATCCGCGAACAGAGAAAGGGACAATGTGTTCTAGGTATGATTTTCACCAGGAACGAGGCAACGCGTTCAAGAACCCGGTGACACAATTCATCCACAGTAAATCTGCTGTCACTGTCCGTGAATGGTGTGCCAGTATCCGTACTGTTTCCTTTGATTTTTTCCCAGAACTCCAATTAAAGGGGCTGCTCGTCGAGTGCAATCGACTGAAACCATCGATGGTTCGTCTATGGCCGCCGATCATTGAATGGAAACTGTCCATTTCCGGTCTTCAGCTTCAAGTATCTCGTTCTGACATGGTCCGCTTTCCGGTCAATGATCAATATAATTAGCTATTTTTACCAAACCCACATACACAGATATATTCCGCCTTGGATTCTTAGTCAATACTTAGCTTTATAGCGATATCAGCCGGTGGAAATGAATGTTCACAGCCAAAATCAAGAAATAACGAAATAGGGAAACCCAAATTTAAGAAATCACCATGTCGGATTGGAGCGACATGCAAGAGGTGAGAAAAATTGACGACGTCTGAGGCCTAAAAAGCAGCAATATGACACTCCAGGAAAGCATACCTCGGTACCTCACATTCAGACCCGAGAATACGGTGGATTCTTGGACGTAGCCTGAGTATCTCAGCCGCGCTTTTATTACAACTGTTCATGTGTAGACTATGAAGTATCCACACGGGCCCCTATTGCCGGCTTAAACGGAATTAGATACGAATAGAACTGGAGCTGTGATGACAGATCAGCCCAAACAATAATTCATCTGGTGATAATGGATGAGCACCGTGAGCGTCTGATGGAGTAAACGCCGCAACATTGGGTGAATGGTAAATGCAAGAGTACCCAAGCCCAATATCTTACATGTCCAAGCCTTGTAAGATAGCCTATGCTTCGATAGTTATTACTACACTATATTCGTAAACATAACAGGCAAGTAACCAACCATCTGATCATACGGGACAGGCGCTCTCGCCAACCATCTCTTCCACCCCATTTGAGAAATCATCATGTCGAATGTTCAAGCCTTTATTGATAACCTTTGTGTCGATAGTTATTCCGAGACTATATTGGTAAACACCCAAGTCCATACCAGGCGAGTAACCAATCTGTCTCTCCCAACCGTCTGGTCATACGGGACAGGCGCTCTAACCAACCATCTTGTGATACGGGACAGGCGCTCTATTAAACCAACCATCCGGTAATACGAGACAGGCGCACTGATCAACCTTCTGGTCATACGGGACAGGCACTCTAACCAACTATCTGGTCATACGGGACAGGCGCTCTAACCAACGATCTCGCCATACGGGACAGGCGCTCTAGCCAACCATCTGCTCATACGGGACAGGCGCTCTAACCAACCATCTCGTCATACGGACAGGCGATCTAACAATCTGGTCACACGGGACGGCCACTGCATCGGACATGGACAGATCGCCTCCCTAATAAGAAACATTTCGTGTCCGACCGTATACAAGGATTATATACTATAGGCTAACTCAAATCTATTTTAATGACGTGATTGGCCATATTTTCTATGGTCAATGCCGCTTATCCAGTGCTTTTATGGTCGTTTGACCACGTTTCATGGAGAGAGGGGGATCTGTACCATAAAATATGTGGTCAGAGTGAACATGTCATGTTAATTGCACAATACAAGCGTGTAGTCCGTCATTCAATATTCAGCCGTCATCCAGTAAATAATGTCCGCGTCCATAATCCGAAGAGCTAATTCGAATAACAGCATTAGCACCAAATTAAAAAAAAAATCATAGCGCACATACAAATATGCTAGTTTCCAGCAAGAGAGATGTTGTCAGGTTTTCAATGATGCCGGCAAGACATCATGATGTTCCAAAAATATTCTTAGTCCATACGAATTTCGTTGTAAAGTCGTTATCTAGAGTATGATGTATCTCAATCACGATTGTGACTGTTCATACGAACACCTTGGGGATCTCGAACTACATGGGTTCAACATGGGTTGAAACCCACATCACCAAGTACGTCTCATTGAACCTATGTGCTCATCAGCAAATGGCAACTGAATAATGGGATAAACACCAATTCTTTTGAGACGGTGGGCGTTTCACAATCGCATCATCCTGATATTGTCACAACGGAAGCCTTGCAGACATGTAATCGGTGTGTTGCATATTCGCACCATACATGTATGCTGATAATGGACGATTGTAACCTTCCAGCGCCATGTTCATAATTCACATCGTTACTGACAGACACTTTATACATTCCTGCAAACGTGTTTCTCATCGAAATCAACTCCCATTCCTCCTATCAAATGTATAAATTTTGAGCTATTGAGCTCTCGCGGTTACACACAGTTATCTTGTCACCGATACATATGGCAAAAAATACGTGTGTGTTTGACGACATCAGTGAGCACCGACTGTTACAAGAGTGTTTCTACTGATTCCTCTGCTAAATATGGCTCCGGGCGAAAGTCCCTTATTACTGTCGTGTGGTCAAGTCTTTGAACTGACCCTGAATCATTAATGTGTATCGGATCAAATGCATATATATAAATACATCCCCAGTAGAGAGTAGCTCGATGATTTGGTCCGTATTATAGTTTCATACGAGTATGTTGATACATAAGGTCGTGTTATAATGTCGTGTTCCTTTAATGATGTTTGACAATGATCACAATCGCCTCATGCTGAAAATGTCTCACAACGAAGATATTTGGATGACACGGAATTTCTTTGTGGACGACGGTCACCTACTACATATCGGATCTGGTTCATATGATAATGGCGTTGAGGTTAAAAGAAAAATCTAATGATATGAACGACATGAAAATAACAAGCGTTCTTTGATGCCTATAGAGATTAGATATAAATTCACTTTGATCAGACTGATATGCGAATCATTGTAATATGTTAACGCATCAAAGCAAATGCAGTTAAGTTTTCTCAAATTTTTATCATCTTTGAGGCGAGTGGAACGTAATTATAGAATTCTGCATTATGGAGAGAATTTTAACTAAATATGGAGATCAGTTTTTAGTACACTCAAAACGCAATTATTGCAATATATTCTTTAACGGTCCAACATGAAAGAAACTGGAGAATTAAGTGTAAAGGAAAATAACTTTAGATGAACATCTGTATAACGTTCAAGTTTGAATGATCCACGATGACAGAATGAGATTATACGTAAACCTGTTATAAAGCCATGGGTGCATATTGGGGCATATCCATGATCAGTTAACTGGTAGTCAAAAGAAATACTCTAGTTCGACATTCAAGTTTCATTGCACATCCTGTGCTGATGTGGAGGCTTAGAATGCCTGGTAGCCAAGAGTGTTCGGTTCATATGTTATAACTGATCTAGGACAGAACTGGGCTGGACATCTTTGTCCACTTTAAAGATTATTATCCGTTATTAGTTATTAGAGACCCTCTTATCCAGGACATTGTTAACCTTCACAAGATACAAGGACTTGTCTTAACCTTCACAAGATACAAGGACTTGTCTTAACCTTCACAAGATACAAGGACTTGTCTTAACCTTCACAAGATACAAGGACTTGTCTTAACCTTCACAAGATACAAGGACTTGTCTGCAAACATCTTATCATGTAACCAATTATCACCTACACCAACAGATATAACGCGTAAAGAGTTATATTCGTTCGCGTGCTCATCTTGGAGATGCTGAATGCATATTTTCTCGAAAAGTGGAATAAGTGCAAACGGCACTCAATACCTTCTACAATATGATTCGAATTCCTTTATTGTCTATTGCATTTTTCTAGGCGTGCCTACAATTTTTGTTCATTGAATTAAGTACAACATATTAAGGTGGTGGTAAAAGATGCAATGTACTGACAAGAAGTCACATGACACCACATGTCAATATTCTGAATGTATATCTAAAAACATCACAAGAACACAAAGTGATTCTTGGTGACAAGTTGTATTTTAGTCAAGCTTTTATTTTAGCTGTTAATATGAACATATTGAATGACAAGACCACACGGCCCCTAGCACCGGCTTGAGCGGTATTAGACAAACAAGATGAAAGACACGATGAAATAATCCAGTGATTCTATATTACCATCAGATATGCTGACTGATGACAGGGTTCGTCTTCCAAATGACAATACCAGGTATTGAATTATGTAATTTCGCTATCAAAACCCTGAGTTTTTGATGATAAAAATCTACATTTGAACATTTTTTCTTTTGTGAACTGTACGGAAGATTCGAAATTCGCAAGCATCAGCAAGTAATATCCAGAACGATAAATCCACATTCCACACGAGGGATACCACTTCGACAATATTCGCTAAAATGAGTGTGACGGGCTTTAGTTAACATGAAGAAATCCATTTGATCGGTGCCTGAAAATCGTTGTGTCTGAAACGATATTGACAACTGGGCAGAAAATATAATTAAGAGTTTCATTTCAAGCTTAAAATTTGAAGACGGGACGAGGTTTCTATCACACGTTGATAATGAAAATTACAGACGGGAATTGTGATTGTTCCTTCCACAATGTTAAATGTTACTTTAAAATTGCACAGTAGTTTATTGATATCAACCAGTTTATTATATAATAGTGTACTTACCTGATGCGGCCAGTGGTATCAAATATAGGCACAGAAATATGGACGCAAGTCTAAGCACTGTTTCAAAGCTACGTTTCGTCATGTTGAAAAGTTTATGATGTTAAATTTCAAATGAATCTAATATCCTCCTAAGTTCAAACGAAATCCTCCGCGAGTTGTATAGAAAAGAAGGAATGGTATAACCGCTTCTCCTTTACGTGGACTCGGATTTGGCAGAGCGAATCAGATTGAGAGATGCATAGTTATCCGATACGCGAATCTGTACAGCTCCTGCATCCTGCCTATCTCTCGTGACCAGATATAGCTGAAGAGCGTGAAATGAGTGTACAAATGGTCGTCTGCTTCACCCATAAACGACTTTCTCGTGCTCGATTATACATGTTATAGGGCCACCACGCCCACTGGCCAATCAAAGGAAGTTCAATTAGATATTCTCGACTACCTTTGCGTGGTGCTGTCTAAATAAATGCCCACGTCGTTCATTCCGTTATTGAATTAGACGATCCTGTAATATTGAAGTGTCAGCAAAAAGCGTTATTATGAGCTATATTTGTGCAGTCGAGACCAAGGCTTTACGTTCACTCTCGGTGTTGACGATATTTATCCCTCTGTTTTCTGGTCACGATGCTCGTCACCTGTTAGCAATGAATAGCAGAGGCGAACTCACGAAACGATTTGATCGATATAATGAAAGGTTGGAGAAAAAGTATTTAGCTTCTCAATTAGTGAAGGCGTCGAGAGATTAGAAATAACCAAAGCTTATCCGTTCGCGCATAACAAATCGTCTCGAGCCATTTCGAGGAAAAGCGGCTTCGTCAAGGGTATGAATAAACCATTTTCCATACGGCCCTAGCTCACCAACAAGGGAGTAGTCCATTGCCAGTATTTTTTTTTTTTAACAAAAAATCTTGGACGGTACTTGATATCACTTAGCAACGTCTATTTACTATAGTATTTCGAATATGATAAGATACGAGTTAAATTATTATTGGTATTCTTGGTGAAACATTATCCCAGCTATTTTGCGGTATTCTGTACAATTTCTATTCAGTTTCGACATCCAGTATTATGCAGTCGTCCACAAAAGAATTTGCGCATCAATAATACCACAGGCCCTCAAAACAAGCGTTTTGTGGGGTGTGGGCGGTGGTATTAGGGTGAAGTTTAGGTGGTATTAGTCGCGACACGCCTCCGGCAAGAAAGGTCACACACTGATCAACTGGCCAATCAGAATTGGGAAAGAAGCCCGCCATGAGCTCGGTGAGCCGAGATGAACGGGCAGTAACGTTGGATTTTGAATCGCTCGGCAAAGGTATAAAATTACACAAATTCACTAATTTGGCGACGGGAATATATAGAGTGACACTTGTAGAATATGCTGATGCATTTCGTTTGGAGGTAAACCGTTTATTTCTCGTTTCACCCAAAGTGCGTTTCACACCTTGGTGTATTTTTATATAAAGCATGGGGTTATGTATGGAGACCCCATATTTCGACTCTTCGCCCTACTTCCACGCCCGCACCCCCGAAACTCCTGTTTTGAGGGCTAATACCCCAAATCACACCATCATTGACAATTATTGGCCATGTTGTGTGTTTCCATAGCTCGGAGTTGCTTCGAACTCTATTCAGCTGTACAGTTTGGAAATTGATGCCAATTGTGTTAGACAATATCTTTTAATTATTTACTCGGAAACGTTGCAATAATGATATGTTTCCATTAAAAAAAATAACTATGACAAATCTCGAAAGAACCATGATAAAAACGTTTGATCATGTACATCGACCAGACAAGGTAAATCGAGCTAAAAGGGAATTTGTCAAAATTGGAGCCATTCACTTTGCCCATATATATTTGTATCACTACTCAGTACTGTTGCTGGAAGAAATACAATAAAATATTTTCAATTCATAAGTTTTTATTCTGTTTGAAAATGAGGCTATTGCGTATTCTGTTTGAAAATGATGCTATTGCGTAGCTGATGTCTATTCTTGTTAGATTCCACCCCGTAAAAAGTGTGGGATTGTGATTTTGTGACAGCGGTTTCATGGAACCCCAATCCACACAGTTTCAAGTGAAAGACAGTGCTGAAGAAATCTCCGACTATGTCTATTTTTTTGAGGTAGGACTATTTTTGCCTGTAGGTTGTTTCAGTAATAATAAGGATCACATTTCTTCTGTGATGCGAGTACGTGATAGCGATTACTGGTGATGTGAGTACGTGATAGCGATTACTGGTGATGTGAGTACGTGATAGCGATTACTGGTGATGTGAGTACGTGATAGCGATTACTGGTGATGTGCGAGACAAGATAAACATTTGGAAACTGGACCACCGGCAATACGAAGTTATGAACAAATGCGTTAACACTGGGAAGAAATTCATATTTCGAGGACAGAAGAATTTGCCAAGTTAGCCATTGCGTGGAGACGGATGAACATGAACGAAAATACTTTGGATAGTTCAAGAAGACTGACTATATAATAATCAACTAATAAATTGAAAATGGCTATCAGACGTCAGTACGTGGTTTGTATCGTATCTGTCTGCACTGTGTTTGTACCTGCACTCCGTAGCTCGTTTCATAATTCCCATTCACATTTAAAAGCGTTCCGTTGTACAAAAATGCCTCGTTCAGTTCTTAATCTACTAGGTTCTGAAGAAATTTCGATGTTAGTATGAAGAATTTGTCGGCTTGTTACCATGGTTACGGCCCCGTCTTAGATCCTACAGATCAACCAATCGTGGCGAGAAACCTGGAGCCATCGTCTGCTACAAAAGTAGGTTCAGCAGGAAATATGTAAATTTCGAAATGTAAAGTTCTATCGAGTTGTAAACTTTTCAATTTCACAGCACGTGATGCAATTTTGGCCAATCGGAGAAGAGATATGATTATCGATTTCAGGGGGTACAATTATGAACGCATAAATTATTAATTGGCGATGGTTGGCTAATTCATGTCGGATCCGACGCTTGTACTAAGGAAATGAACAACCTTCATTCAGTGGCGGTGATATTTACTGCGAGTATTTATGACGACGAAACAACCGTCCTATTTATCTGCTAGGAGGACCCGTCTACGAGTCGTGTTTCCTGTTGACCTATCGACCCCTTTAAAGAGTAGGTTAAAGTAGAAGTGCTACAAGTAAATGGGCGCGGACATGGTGGTCAGACAATAGAACGACATGCGTGCGATTTTGTATTATTGGAGGAAATGAAAACGATACTCTAGAGGCCTTCCAAGAATTTACAAGAAAAGCGTTTTAGCTCCAAACAAAGAGGCGTTTCTGCGTATACGGGTTCACAGAAATATGTCTACCATGAAAACGTCAGTCGACCAGATGAACACTCTGCATAGGTGAAATTTTTCTCACAGTACAGATAATAGTGATATAAGAGTAAATGGGTGTGGTCTATATGCTAACATCATTCTACTGAGGAGTTATAGAGAATGTCCTTATTTCATTTGAAGAATGTTACTTAGTTTCGATTCATAGCATATATTTACACTCACGAGATTTCTATTCACTATTTGCCTACCATAGTTAGACCATGTTCTGTGTTTCTTGTTGATTCGACATCCAATATTGATCACGCGAAAGAGAAAAGAACACTCAGCAAAATCTGTCTAATACCTGGCACGCAGTGTGAGAGTGTATCTGCTCTATCTCTCGACAGCGTCGTGCTATCCAAAATGCCACACATGTAAGCGTATATTTTATATTAACTCTATGCGATAAATCATACACTTTTGCACATCACAATACGAAACTAACACAAGGATGGCAACTCGATCTTGAGATCACTAACTGATGATTCGATCAGTGTGATATATGCCGACTCTACAGTACTAGAATAGCGCAGATTCCAAAGCACCGCGTGCCAGATTAGACCGTTATCTGTTCCTAATACCATTGCATGAAATCGATTACTTTTTACCTTATCACGGTGAAAATCTGCTAGCGCCCCTGGGTGCCAAATTTTAACCACCCCTACTCCCCAGTAGGATAACATACAGAATGGTGTTCTCAATAAGTTGAAGCGCTATGAAAGAGATGGGAAAAACGGTCGACTAAAAACCAACCATATGGCTGCACAGAAAAGCCACGCTTTTAATGCAGATGTTCATGTTAAGACAATATCTAATTGAACTTGAAGTATCCACACGGCCCCTAGCACCGGCTTAAGCGGAATAAGATACGCTAGCTCGATAGCTGTGATGACAAAACAGCTTACACAAACAACTGATGTTAATGGATGAGCACCGAGGACGTCTGATGGAGTATACGCCTCAACATGGGGTAACCTGATGAATGCAAGAATATCCAAAAAACTAACCTGTGATGCCCGACGTCGTACTGCTTAAATTTCCCACCAAACCAATAAACCTACATACATTTGTCGAATGATATGTACAGAGGGCGGGCCTCGGGGACTAACAGTCCACCAACAGAATCTTACCATATATAAAAACTCACCTTCGATGAGCATTGTGTATTTTCACTAATTCACTACCAGGTTTACCCCATGTGGTGGCGTTTACTCCATCAGACGTCCTCCATGCTCATCCATTAACATCGGATGAGTTGTTTGTTTGAGCTGATCTGTCATCACAGCTCTCGATCTAGCGTACCTAATTCCGAGTAAACCGGTGCTAGGGGCCGTGTGAATACTTCATAGTCTTCATATGCACAGCTGCAATACAAACGCGGCTCAGATACTAAGGCAACGCCCGAGATTCCACCGTATCCTCGAGCCTGAATGTGAGGTCCCTAAGGAAGCTTTCCTGTAGAGTCAAATGGTTGCTTTTTAGTCGACAGACGTCGTTAATTTTTCCCATCTCTTGCATATCGCTCCAATCCTGTTAGATCCCACGTTCACAAAACCTATCTGTGTCAACAACTCTGCCAGGATTATTATATAATCTTCACATGTGGCTAATTCTGTTTACGCCAGTATAAGGGCCGTACGATCATGTCATTCAGCATATACATTTAAAGCCTGTATGAGATACAGGAACAACTTATTAGGTACTTTTGAAATCACACGTGGTTCTTGTACAGGATATATTAAGAATATCAGTTAGTATGTTGGAGTGATATGGTTTCGTGTCAGATTACACCATATATATTCCCACTCTATCATTAGATGTTATCGCTCATATTCTGGTGTCATATCGGACATTCAGTAACCAGCCGCAGTCCATAAAGAAGTCCCTCGTACATAATCAAAATACCTAATTCGTGAGACAATATTAGCACCCACTCCAAGCAGACATTGATAAACACACATAGATATATACACAAACTTCTATCGTGTAAGACAGATTTCCCCGGAAGTTCTCAACAAAGCCTGCATAGCCTCATGATGTCCTTATTGGTAAATATTCAACTCAGCGTTATATGACCGAACCGCTGAGAATCTTCTGCATTTGGATGCCAAAATCATCATTCATTTCCGAGCTCTCGATCAGTCAATGAAGATCTAGTATGTATCAGATTTAGTCCGAAACAGTTAAATTCAATTATGTTTTCTCAGCAGTGTTATATTTTTTAAAATCGGTGCGATGCTGATTAAAATTAACCTCAAATTCTAATACGGCATTAAATACAAATTTGATTACATAAGCATAAGCTAGCTTTTTGAGCAAAAATAAAATTCAGACGCCTTGGATGCTCTTCCATTCAGATCAGGTGAGTTACTTATTTGAGATCATCTGTCTTCATAGCTCTTAGTGAATCTAATTTCGCTTACGCCCGTGCTAGGGGCCGTGTGATTACCTCATAATTTCCACATGAACAGACACAATAAAAGCGCGGCTAAAATATCAATTAATCGAAACAGAGTGAGTGAGCGAATAGAATTTAACGTCGCTTTTAACAATATTTCAGCTATATCGCGACATAAGGCTACGCCTTAGAATCCTCATTATTCTAGACTGAATGGTAGGTGCCGAAGGAATCTTCATTGTAGCGTCATATGGTTGCTTTTCAGTCACCATATTCTTCCCACCTCTTGCACATCTCACCAAATTAAAAAAAATGTCATGAATACTTCAGGATGTTTTGAGCAACGCTTTATCACAGATGACTATATGCTTGTCTCCAAATGAATTCCCAATTCGTTATAACTATTGAATCTATCTATCACGTTTCGATTGTAACTGTCCATTTGAACACACTGTAAACCCATAGCGTTCAAACGTCCCCTAACCCTGGGTTGTTGTTGTTGTTGACCACATGAAATATTACATACAGGACCATTCCTGTTTATACAGTTTCTTGTACTGTTTGTGTCTTTTCACATTGAGTGAAGATTGGAAGCCCACATACGTTCAGCACATTAGTTGAATGGCATCACGGTGTTTCCCACAAACAATTGTTTGTAGCGAAATACCTGACAAGGTGTGACAGGGTGGGTCTTGCCTGGTTGGATGTAATCGCCGTAAAGGCTTAATAGCTATACTTAATTGATAATAATAATAATATAGAAATGAACAAACTTCTGAGATATATACTCTACGTACATATATTTTGTGCACAAGCTTTCGACTCTCGTGAAAACTGAAATATATGTACATGAATTACAGCTGGGAAGTTTGTCTATTTGCTATAATCAAGGGACCCACGAACGAGTCTTACTCAGTATAGTAATATTTACATACAACTATATTTGTTCGAGATGACTGAGCAAAGGTGGAAGACCTGAACACCGAGCAATTTTGGTGCAACATGGTATTGAAAATATCTATATAGAACATTTGAGTTCCTGACTCCGACATTCGAAAGGACTGTTTTGGAAGTGTGTTAATCAACTGTCCCAAAATACGCATCTTTGAATAGAAGTTTGATTGGTTTTCACCGCGTGGTTAATTAGAGGGTATAGCTGTCCTGACCTGAACGTCTCGCGCTCATCATCAGACTAACGACCAATTACATGGTCTAACACTAGACCATATATCTATCTGGAGTCTGTCGATGAGTGTACAGTGTAATCAAGCGGATATGTTTGCCAAATATTTAACAATCAGAGGAGATTTTCTGCTTCAACTCCTCTATTCATTATATAGTTTGATCATCTATTTTCAATTCTTGTGTTGAATTTACTTTAGCCCAAATGGGTTACTAGAGGAGATGATACCAAACCGGAAACTCTGAATGTGTATAGTATGGACAGATTTCCATTATTTTACTTCGTCGTTTTCCTCCGCCCAATTATTCGGGCAATGGGTCGTGAATATAATATGTTTATTGTATAATTGACATAATCATTAAATAGGTACTTTAGCTTTATGGAATTTCTGTCCATCTTTTCTCTCATTAATCAGTTTTAGCAAGTCGACTGGAATGACGATGATTCCGCCGGCATGATGCGTATTGTTTCAAAAACCAATATAGCTTGGGCCTTGAAGTTGTCCGATTCAAATGGTTCTACCTTAATTGGTTAGTTACGTCTCGATGTCGGCAACCAAATTAAAACGTCCATACACGACGAAATAACGACGGGAAGTTAAAATCAATATACTTACGTTGTATCGACATTTTTTTTAAATTCCATTACTTGAATTCTCAAAAAAAAATTATGAAACCCGTTTATTTCTGGAAAATTATTCGTCATGGGATTTCAAAATTTGGCATGATTATTTTAAAGTAAGTAAAGACAAAAAACTGCCTCAGTTTTGTAAATTTTGTTTTGCTCGCTGATATATTTATGTTCGAAGCGTGACAATCGCAATTTATCCAGTTTTGTCCACTGAAACATAAATTTCCGCAGAAATAGTTCTGATGCAAATGCTAAAAATAAAACAACTGAATCACCGATATTTTGTTGAAGGATTGTTCTACTTGGCGAAGTTAACAATTTAATGGAAAATTCTTTAAAAAAATAATTTGAAAATGCTATCATAGCTATCAATCACACAGCCAATATATTCACATATATGAAATAACAGAGAAATAGGCTTTCCAATAATATATATATTTATTTTGATCACGCTTTAGTTAATATATTATCAAAATCCTTAAGAAGGCTGCGTACAATTCGAAAAATAGATGTTATTTCTATAATTTTGACATGAGCCAGGTTCCCAACGTTCAAAATAAAAAGGATAACATCATGGGATCACCAAGGTTATTTTTGCTTAATCTGGGATTCTTTTTCATAGAAGTTAAAATGTCATTTTTTTTCAAAATGCTTCAATAATTTTCTGGAACAATGATAAACGAGAAAATATAATAAAAAGCCAGGCCAGGCTTGGGATTCCTACATTCAAACGCAACATTTAAATGGGTGGTGGAAAACGATAGGCCCTACCATAGACATAAGAAGTCATATGACCAAACAGACTAATATACTGATTGCAAATTTCTAAAAACATCGCAAGAACCAAAAAGTAATCCCTGTGAGGCTTTGTATATCAGCCAAGCTTTTATTGTAGCTGTTCATGTGGGCATATTGAAGGACATGACCCATAGCACCGGCTTGAGCGGTATTAGATAAATATTTGAGAGCTTTGATGTAATAACCCTATCAAGTCATCTGTTGGAAAATGACCGCCAGACAGTAAAAAAAAATTGCCAAAAATGAGTGAGTATTTTTTTAATGCAAGATTGTATTGAAAACAAATGACTGTAACCATGGTTGAGGTATAATAAAGCAAATTGCCCTGATTTCGCCAATCTAGGTTTCCAGTATTCCATCGATGCGGTCTACATGCCTTGAAATGTGGAAAACTAATTATGCATTTGCATGATCCTTTCAAAACTATTCGCCTTGCAGCTAATATTTTAGTCATTTTCGTTCAAATATCCGTATTTTGCAAGAAACAAGAACAGTAGCCGTACAACTGGACTTTTTATGGAACCTCTTTCAGTGCTATTCGGAAAAAGTATATCGATTATCTACTCAAACATCTTCTATGGACAGTGACAGTGACAGTTAGATTCTTGGTATGTGGTTTAGAATAGGTTAACCAGAAGACTATACTGTGAAGTCATGTGGCTCTGTCAGTATGTCGGCACCTCTTCCCACTTCCCTTATATGTGTTGTAATTCCAAGTGTATGTCGCATCTGACGTTTATATCAGACGTTGAATTACACGCTTGTATAGCCTCCATTCAAGTAACATCCTATAAATGAACAATAAGTAGTGTCGGGCCTCTGTACATGTCATTCGATAAATATATGTGGGTTTATTGTTTTGGTGGGAAATTTAAGCCGTACGACGTCGGACTTTACAGGTTAGTTTCTCTGGGTATTCTTGCATTTACCAGGTTACCCCATGTTGAGACGTTTACTTCATTCGACGTCCTCGATGCCCATCCATTACGATCAGATGATTTATTTGTTTGAGCTGATCTGTCATCACAGTTCCCGAGCTAGCGTATCTAATTCCGCTTAAGCCGGTGCCAGGGGCCGTGTGAATACTTCACAATCTTCACATGAACAGCTGCAATAAAAGTGCGGCTGAGATACTAAGGATATTTCTGAGAATTCACCGTATTTTGGGGACTGAATGTGAGTTGCCGAGGAAGGCTTTCCTGTGAAGTCATATGGTTGCTTTTTAGTCACCAGACGTCGTCAATTTATCCCACCTCTTGCATATCGCTCCAACCACAGACTTGTGTTGTGAATAAGAACTTGCATTTGACTAATATTTATTCCCATTAGGGTTGTTTCAGCTAACGGCCACATAGTTCATCATTTTCCAGCTGATGAATTAACCCTACCCGTCCTGGGATGGATCCCTAAGATTTTTTTTGCGCTATCTCCAGAACGACAAATAAAATGGAGAGCTGAAACTCCTTGACTTTATAGTTTATCATATTGGGGTCATTTTGAGCCTACTAGCATAACCCCCCGAGCAGAGGATCATGGGTAAATTCAAGATGGCGGCCACGTGGGGTATCAGAAAAGTGATGTTATTGTCATATTTCTTCAAAATTTCTGCTTTTCCGTGACGAAAAGTGGACAATAACTATTTTATTTCACATCACATTAATATTTGCTAATTTCTCATACAGTTTTTGTGGAGAAATTGCATAAATAAAAAATTCGGAAAATCCGATCGAAAAATCGACCAAAAAATGCCGTTTTGAAAATGACATCACTGTGACGTCATCAAAGCGGCCATCTTGGCTTTCTTTTACATTTTCTGGTAGATCTTCACCCAAGGGTATAGTGCGGTAAGTTTCAACCCTTAGCTCAAGGGGTAAGAAATATAAATAGGGGAGCCATTTCGCTCCCCCCCCCCCCAAGGCCAGGATCCGTCCTAAAAAAACCAGGCCAGAAAGGGTTAATAGGGCTATTATCACATAGGTCTTGGATATTCGTATCTAATACCGCCCAGATCGGTGTCAGGGGCCGCCTGGGCACGCCATTCAGGATGCCTACATGAAAGATTACAATAAAAGCGCGGCTGAGATGCAAGTAATCACAGGCATCATTTTTGGTTCTTGCCATTTATTTAGAATATTGGACTTTGGGGTCATATGACTTCTTGTCAGTGTTCCGACGTTTTTTCCCACCACCTTTATGTGTTGTGTTTAATTACTACTGACATACTGGGATAATATATAATTAATCGAAATATTCTGGGTTTTGTTTACTTTATATCAGCATCTAAACAGCGTGGCAGCATTAACTGGAGAAAGTCAATTACCTATCAGAAAGAAAAGAAGTTCTCACCCCAGGGTTCCGAACAATATACACGCGTTCACACTTTACTGCCTTATTCTAATGGCATTTGGTCGTGATTAGAATGCAGTATTCATTCAAGAACAGTTACTCAGGTGAAACTGTTCATCATGTGTCAATTTGGAGTTACAACCATACCTGGATTTATACTGGTCAGGATGAGGTTAAATATCATGATTCTATTGATTCACCCTATCTGGGCTGGGCTTTTGGGGACCTATCCCCAGCTCATTGAGCTAGAGGGATGAAACTTACCAAACCATACACTTAGGTTAAGCTCTATCAGAAAATGTAAAAACAAAATCCAAGTTGGCCGATTTGATGACGTCAGGGTGACATCAATTTCAAAAAGTCGACTTTTTGGTTGATTTTCTGGTTGTATTTGTACAATTTCTTCGCAAAATCTGCATGAAAAATATAAGCTGATGTGAAATAAAACAGTTTCAGTCCATTTTTCCTCACAGAAACAGCAGGAATTTGGCCGTATGAACTCATGTGTTCCAAGATCCTCATAGTGTTCATATAAGCAGGCACAATCAAAGCGTGACTGAGATAGATCATACTCTAGATAACGACTTTACAACGAAAATCATATGGATTAAGAATACTGATCAGCGATACGGATTTGATATTTTTGGAACATCATGATGTCTTGCTAGCATCATTAAAACTTGTTGACCGCATCTCTCCTGATGCAAACTAGCCCAGTTTTATGTACACTAAGATTTAGTCTTTTAATTTGGTGCTAATTCTATGATATGATTTATGTCCTTGGACTAGACGCTTGTATTTGAGGCAAAATGACGAAATCATCACTTTTCATGTACTCCACTTAGCAGCCTGTTTTAATTTACCCATGATCTTGAGATGGGGGGCGGGCGAGTATGCAAATAGGCTCGAAATGACCCCAACATGATAAACTACAAAGTCACTTAGTATCAGCTCTAATTGTTTGCTTCGTTCCGGGCATAGCTTAGAAAGTTTGGTAGGGTGTCATAATGCTCCCCCAACCCTGGCCTGTTACCAGGGGGTGATAATGGCCTGTTACCAGGCTTGGTAGTCCATTATGGTCCTCTACCAAACTTTCTAAGCTATCTCCGGATCCACAAAAAATTGAGAGCTGACACTCTGTGATTTTGTAGTTTATCATATTGAGCCTATTTACATACCCCCCCCACGAGATTTTATTTCACATCAGGCTAGTATTTAATAATTTATCATGCAGTTTTCGGCAACAAAAAAATTGCAGTCTGATATATCAGAAAATATACATCAGATATAATGTGATGAAAATCTAGAGCTCCTAAATGAAGCTATTACAATGTTAGGAATGTGCAATCACTTGAGGAGTTTACACAACAATCAAGTTTCTACTCATCTACTTCCAATGCATAAATCCATTAACATGTCAACATGACAGAAAACAAATATTACTAATTTTATTACCGTGTCTAACATGCTGTCATATTTGAGTAATGTTTTAGGTAAATGTTAAAATCTCTCGCAGGCCTGGTTGTGTTAGAGTGCGTATTCAATATAAACCTAAAAATGTGTTTACTAGCCTCATTTAACGGAAAATTGAATAACCTCTACCATCTTAGGCAACCTTGGTTTATAGGCAAATAAATATCCGAACGGAATAAGTAACTAACTACACTGAATTTGAGATAATTTAAAATATATATATTTGTTTTTAATAATTCTGAGGTTAATATACTAATGTGCTGATGTGTTCCAGGATAAGTAAATTGTATGTCTTTCTATAACAAAAACAAAAAATAATTCCACCCCCACTGTCTGGGTAGTTCCACCATTCTTATAGCTATATGTGCGTCTAGTTTTCTAGTCTTACCTAAAGTAATTTAATGGGCAAGAGTAAGGTGCCGAAGTCGGCTTCCATAGAGTTTCCACACATGGCCGCGCTGTTATAAATTCGCAAATTTTAATTTGATTTCAACTGTAATAATTGTCTTTGTATATTGTTTGTCAACAGTGTGTGAAGAGGAAGCGGGGATGTCAAATATATATTATTATCTGTGATCTGATTCAAAGCGTTCAACGACTGAACCACACATTACTATGCAAGATGTAATGTTCGGTATTGGTCAGTGAGTTTCCTCAGGTGAAACTGTCCATCATGTGTCAATGTGGAGATACACGCTTATCTTGTACATGTCAGCTTCACTCTACAGGAGGCCAAATGTTATAATTCTCTTGATTAAACACCCATTTAAAGTTTGTGATAAATGCTAATAGTAGCTTCCGCCATGGTTCCCTTGGCGGAACAGTCGGATCAGCCAGGATCTATAATCAGTGCATTAATTACCAAGAGACCGATCGCTATGAAGGCGCATCTAAAGCCATATTTTTCGAAATATCACCTTGATAGGCAGAAGTGGTCATCAGTTTTCATTAACATCAGCCACACAACCTGGAGTTCCTATCGCAATTGTTGAGACCAGATATTTGGAGCTTTTGACTGACAGTGTTGTTTCTAATAATGACGAGGGTTGCATACCGCACTGACAGTCGGATCTGACGCCTGATGCTTTACGCAGTCGTTGTGTTTTCAGTTCGGTAAAGGATCCCTCTATTGTCAGGATCTCTATTATTTAGATAGGATGAACCATAATAATGACCTAGCTGGCTGGGTTTTTTAATATATATTTTTTTCAATTTGATGTTGGTCTTTCAGCCTTCCTTATCTATATCCGAACTAACGTAAATACTGCATTTAACGTTGTCCTGAATTGGATAATATAATTGTTGCAGCTCAGCCCATTAAATACGCATACACTGATGCCGCCATGTCCTACATAGGAGAATCTAAGAGGGAGGGAGGGAATTTGGCTTAATGTCACACTCAAGTTTGTTTCACTCATATGGTGACAGTCAGTTTGGTTGGTGGAGGAAGCCGGAGTACCCGGAGAGAACCACCGCCCTTCGGCAAGTAACTGACAAACTTTCACACATACATGGACCAGCTGGGCTCGAAGGAGAATCTAAGATCGCGCTATATTCAAAGTGTTTGTACATTCGTAATCTAACTTTGTGTACCATATCTTTATCATCAAATGAACAATTCACTCATATAATTCACCTATCTGCTGTATTAATACGTCTGATATGAGGCCTAGGACGCTAGAGCTGATTCCGTCGTCCTGACTCGCATGTTTACTTGATAGAACCGCCATTTTAAATATATAAATCCCCTACTGAGAGAAGGACGTCAAACCGAATTATCTTGTTTACTACTAAACGAATTACTTGCAATCTAACATTTCATAAAACATACTTTAGATCTAATGGGATGAAAGTTTGAAGCTTGTTAATAGGGCTATTTCAGTGTTAGGAACGTACAATCACTTGAGGGGTTTGCACAACAGTTGCTTTTCTACTCATCTGCTTCGAAAGCATACATCCATTAACATATCAACATGACAGAAAACAAATATTACTAATTTTATTACCGTGTCTAACATGCTATCTTATTTGAGTTTCATGTTTAAGTAAATGTTTTAGGTCTCGCAGATGTTCGAGACGTCATGGTTGTGTAGGCACAAGTATTCTATGTAAATGTTGTGTTTACCGAACCTCATTTATTGGAAGATTGAAAAACCTCTACAATGTCAGGCAACCTTGGTTTATAGCCAAATGAATATCCGGTCCGCACAAGTTGTACACTACACTGAATTTGAGATAAGTGAAAAAATATTTATTTGACTTTTAATATTTCTAAGATTAGCATACCCTTCCCTGATGAATGCTATGAAGGCGCATCTAAAGCCATATTTTTCGAAATATCACCTTGATAGGGAGAAGTGGTCATCAGTTTTCATTAACATCAACCACACAACCTGGAGTTTCAATCGCAATTGTTGAGAACAGATATTTGGAGCTTTTGACTGACATAGTTTGAGCTTTTTCTAATAATGACGAGGGCTGCATACCGCACTGACAGTCGGATCTGGCGCCTGATGCTTTACGCAGTCGTAGTGTTCTTAGTTCGGTAAACGTTTTCTCTATTGTCAGGATCTCCATCATTTAGATAGGATAACCCATAATAATGACCAAGCTGGGTGGAGTTTTTAATAGTTTTTTATTCAAATTGATGTTGGTCTTTCAGCCTTTCTTATCTATATCCGGACTAACGTAAATACTGCATTTAACGTTATTCTGAATTGGATACTATCTTGGTGCAGCTCAGCACGGTAAATACGCATACACTGATTCCCGCCGGTGTACGGACATTTCCCCCAGTGGACATTTCCCCCAGCGGACATTTCCTCCATGGACATTTCCCCCAGTGGGCATTTCCCCCAGTGGACATTTCCCCCAGTGGACATTTCCCCCATCCTATATTTTTAGGTTATTTTGAACATAGTTATTAAATAATTTGGCCATAACACAACTTTTTTTATATATTTTTTATTTTCTATACATAAGGATATAAGAATTTCCACATGCTTTACGATAAATGAGTCACATAGTGATAAGATATTATTATACAGTCTTATAGCACATTTTAAAACAATAGAAAAGAATAGAACTATGTTCAAAATAACCTAAAAATATAGGTTATAGGTGGGGGAAATGTCCACTGGGGGAAATCCCCACTGGGGGAAATGTCCATGGGGGAAATGTCTCCACTGTAGAGATGAAGTCAATCGAAGAAGATGCATTGGCCATTGAAAGTAAAGGTAAATAAGATTCGCTCTAAGGGAATGGAAGTATCTAGATGTATTCATCAAAATCGATTTCTTGTTTATTTATTTATTTATTTTTTTGCAAAGAGAAGGTAATCGCGGAGGTCATGGACCTGCTGTATGCAGGGACAATCCACGGGTTTAATTCATATGGGCCGTCACAGCTCAGTCTGTAGAGCATCGGAGAGATAAGACAGGGTCGTGGGTTCGAATCCCGCTGACGACCAAATTATTCCTTTTCTCTCAAAAATCATTTCGTATGTATACATGTATATGCTCAGTCGCGGGCTGTACAGCACACCAAATATCCTTTCTTCGTTGTAAAGCCAGTTGTGCACATTGCAACACCGAGAGAGAAGGTTGGTCATCACAGGAACAATCCACGAATGTAATACCTATGGGCCGTCATAGCTCAGTCGGTAGAGTATCGGCGCGATAAACCGGGGTTCGAATCCCGCTGACGACCAATCTATTCTTTCTTTCTAAAAAATTCTTTCAGTAACAAGACGGGACTAAGGTAATAAAATAAAGAATATAGGTCTCGCTGAATGTCCCTGCGCAAAGCATGGCAAGTAAAGATCCCACTTTCAAGATCTTTGCAGCCGAATCGGCAGAAGCAACAGAAGCATCGCCCGGTATCAAAACGACACGATGTTGTTCATATCGCCATGAGTACAACCACAAAAGACGCAGTGCGTAAGTGGTTGTGGTGTGGGGGTCTATTCAGGTGGGAGCGGTCGAAATTCGTTTATTGGAGATCGAAGAACATGGACACATAGAATCGGATCGAGAGCATCAATTGCAACCAAATAAAGTTATTGTATACGATTTAAGGTGTGGGATTTGACCCTGGCCTGACGACCCACAGGCGACCAATGAAGGAGGACGGGTCACATAAAGTCATTAACCGATGATTGGCATACAGGTTAACGAGCAATTATGCATATCTAGGGTTTGAAAGAGTGACACCAAACATTAATCACGATGAATGTCGCTCGGAAATAACCGCTATTAAACTGCAAGGAATTGGTTAGTGCAATGAATATACGGCCTCAAATTGAGACAAGAACCATCTTAAAAAAAATGATGGACGACGGAGTTTGCTCGTCTAAACATTTGTAACAATGTATCATCCGTTTCTTCCTCAGCGAGCAAGGAATTGTCAGTTTCAAAGTGCGGCGCACCTGAACCTATCAATGCTTCAATGCATTTTGCTGAGAAGCAACAGGAACTTGATAATGTGATGTCTAGCACTGTCATGTCATTCGTCTTTATTGTACCATGTAAGCGTCCTGTCTGTGTCTTGTATAGTGTCCTTAGTGTTCTATAGGATCGATAGAGGGTGTCTGGTTCCATGCTGCTTCAGAGATTTCTTCTTTGAAGTAGCAGGAACGCAACTTGTCTGTGTGGTGCTTAGTTGGTTCGTCGCGATATGACTGAAATAATATTAAATCCTATTCACTCACTCACCCTGTGATAACCGGTTCCTGATAAACCTTACACCGAGAGCTTCTTAACCTATTCCATACTAAACCAGAAGAGAATGAGGGGACAGTGCATGGGGATATTTTATAGGGCGCATGATTGATTTATATTTAATACTTATTACCAGGACGTCGCTTCAGCCAATCAGAAACACCTGCCAGGTGTTCGCCGGTCGAAAGTTCCTATTGATACCTATACATAAAGTGACAATTAAAATCGGTATACAAGGAATGAATTACAAGACATATAAGGGAAGTACCGAGCACACTTGGGAGATTTCTATTGATTTCTTTCTATTTCGCTTGTCTCAATTAGGCTTTACCATGTAATATGCGTGGCAAATCACGTTTATCTGACTCATCTGACCATGTGAGTATTTTAGATGGAGACATACATCTGTAAAAGCGTGCAAATTCAAACAATATTTTTTTCAATGGTCGCTGGTTTTTCAAGAGAAATGATTGTAATATGGGATACCATCATAACACGTGGTTTGTTTCCGATTCAGTTCTGGATGGAATTGATTCAAAAAAATATTGTTCCATTTGTTTTTCCTTATGGGATTTTATTCCATCTAGCTTATATACCATCCTAACATCTGAGATCGCTTGGTACATAATACTGAAATGGAGAGAGAGAATTAAAGTTTAACGTCGCGTTCAGCAATATTTTTATCCTATCACGCTGGCTACGGTAACACAGCACTATACAGTCTGGAGGCAAATGTGAGTACAGCTATGCGTGTCAATGGCTGTGTTACCGTAGCCAGCGTGGTAGGATAAAAATTCCTACTTTTTCTTCGATAAACCTGCTCCAATTTTCAGGGTGACATTATATGTGAGGAACACACCTCAAGTGTTTTTACGCAGGTAAACCGATTTATTTCAAATTTACCGGGTTTTCCACACCACCACGCCCATAACCCTACGGGTGTAAAATCGATAAAATCATTAAAAATAGTGGGTTAGCCTACCGCTAGCCTTCTGAATTTTTCAACGCTACACCATAAGCTCCCCAAGTTCAAGTTGACATAAGTTTTACACGTCAACTCGCATTTATTGCAAAATGAGACCGGTTTAAAGATGGAAAAGAAACACAAAATTTCAGCGGGCCTGAGCAAGCACAATCTTTCAATGAAAAGATTACGCTGACGTCCGCGCCCGTATCACAGCGCTATCAGTCTGGAGCCGAATGTGTGTACAGCTATGCTGTGTTACTGTAGCCAGCGTGATAGGATAAAAATTCCTACTTTTCTTTCGATAAACCCGCTCCAATTTTCAGGGTGACATTATAAGGCTGTGAGGAACACACCTCAAGTGTTTTTACGGAGGTAAACCGATTTATTTCAAATTTACCGGGTTTTCCACACCACCACTCCCATAACCCTACGGGTCTAAAATCGACAAAATCATTAAAAATAGTGGGTTAGCCTGCCGCTAGCCTTCTGAATTTTTCAACACTACACGATAAGTTCCCCAAGTTCAAGTTGAAATAAGTTTTACACGTCAACTCGCATTTATTGCAAAATGAGACCGGTTAAAGATGGAAAAGAAACACAAAATTTCAGCGGGCCTGTGCAAACACAATCTTTCAATGGAAAGATTACGCTGACGTCCGCGCAACAATGGCGCTCACCTTCGGGTGTTTCCGGGCGCTCTACGGTTAGACTATAAATAGCGCGCAGTATCTCGTCTGCTATCCATTCATTCAGAACTGCATCATGGCTAATCCTACCAGACGGATGCTATTCAACACGATGAACCCACAAGATCCTAGAGAACATAGGGAACAGATTCACACAAGTGGAGAAGACAACGAACAACATGTTACAATCATTACCAGCTTACAGCGGGTGCATGAAAGACATATTGCTGATGCGTTGAGACGGAGAGGTGCACAACAAGAGCAAGAGATAAGGGACGCTATGGAAGAAGATGAGGATCAAGCAACAGACGATGAAGATCTCCCCGAGGTGGAGTGGTTAAATAGTAGACCCCCAGCAACTACAGCGGCTACCACAACGACGGCTACCCCAACGCCGGCTACCACAACAGGAATGACAACACCACCACCACCACCTCTAGCAGAGATCGTCCGCCTGAACGAACAGATTGATCAATTAGAAGAGGACAAGTGTAAACTACGTGTGCAACTGACTAAGGAAGAGAATAAATCCACCTGTACCGTGTGTCAGATCGAAGAGACCATGTACGCCTTCTTCCCCTGCGGTCACCTATGCCTATGTTCCGTATGCTTGCTATCCCTAACATGTGTAGGGGGGACGTGCCAGTGCGCCGAGACAGAGGAGCTTCATTTGAAGATACGATGCCCTGTGTGTAGGACGTGGGTGTCAGGCGTGAAAAAAAAATTCCGCCCGTAACAGTGTGATGACGCTGTTCTTTCCAAAGGCCCTTTTCAGGGCCACCTATTTACTCCCGAAAGGGGTGAGACTTTCTAACTCAAAGCACAAAAAACACCAGCTCCCATCACCAATATGAAAACTTAAGGTCTTCACCACAGTAGACTCTTAGTGTTGAATTTTTTTAATACAATTATCTTTGCAAAGAATGAACACTAACACACATTTTGAATTTCTACTATTTTTATTAACACAGTAGAATGAACGTCTTCAGGACAGTAGACTCTTGGTATTGAATTTTTTAAATACAATTATACGCTATCAAGGCGCTTAAATGAACGTAGAATGAACATAGAATGAACATAGAATGTAGGAATATGGTAATGTCTGATTGTTCAATGCAACAAGACTTGTGTGAAATGTTCAATATTTATGCAACAAGACTTGTTTGAACTCGTCATCGTCTTTCCGCCCCTGGTGCACGTAGATGAAGGTGGCAATCTGTTCACGTGGAATTCTGGGTGGACAGGCAGCTTCCAATGCCTGGGCAATTTGCACCTCGTTCACGTGCTGTAGTGCCTCAGTGATGAGCGCGTCTGATGGTATACTATTGTCCACACACGTATGCGTGTTGAAGAGCCCGTTCTTGTTCACACAGCCTGCACATTGCTGGATACGCAAGTGTCGAATGCGGGGTCTGAGATGATCCAGGAATATGTCGATGTACTTCTTATAAATATACTGAGGCACCTGGGCAGACAGGACTTCATGAATTTCAGCTGTGAGACTCTGCAGCTTCCGCCACGCAGGTATTTTCAGGGTGACGCCCTGAGAACAAGGAATACGCTTTTGCGAATCTGACCTCATTTTCCATTTCCGAATATGCACGAGGAGCATGTTGTTGAATGTAGAACAGGTGACAAAGATGTTGTCACCCACATAAAATTTCGCTTCGTCACTCCCCTGGTGGTCAATGACCGCATCGACGGCGTAATCAATGGCCTGTACTCTTATCCAGGTGTCCAACGTCAAGGCGATATGCTTAGGTGGTTTGTCGTCCCAGGCCGGTGCGTTAAAATGCACTTCCTCTTCTTTGACACTCACAGTTAAATAGGGAGAGAGCTCCCAAGTGTTCGTCTGGGCCGCCTGGTAGGCCTGCTGGATAATGTCATTGATCTCCTGCACAGACATAGGAAGTAGCACCTCTTCTTTCGCTTGCTCAGGCACTTGCTGGGGCACTTGCAGATGTTAGTCGGGGCCGTTTGGGTGGTGCACCGGGTTTGGCAGGTAGACCGGACTCTTGGTGCGTACGTTTGGTAGCTGTACGCTCTTCGACCATGTCCATGTCCATGACTAAGATATTATCTTCTGAATCCTGGGCTTGAAGTAGATCTGCTATTTCCTCATTTCCCGTCTTCTTCAGCGCCTCCACGAAGGCTAGAAATGCATAGGGGCCACGGCGCAGTAGATCGTCGATGAGGGCTCTGTTTTGTCGTGAAGTGATCTTCTGCGCCATGATATCTTCGACACCGGGTTTAAGGATTATGTTTTCCACCATAAGCAGATCACATAGTTCGGCCACATGCTGCATCTCATCAATGAGGCGAACACGGTGCTGTAGAAGCTTAGCTCGCTGGGATGACTCCATGACTGTGGGCTCAGGCTGGTCAGTAGCTGCTAGGGTGAGATAGGCTGGTGAAGTTGCACTGGTAAAATGAAAATCTTCTCCACGTCTCATGCTCCAGTGAGGCCAGTAGCTCCTCTAGTCAGAGTGGTTCAGGCTGGTAGGCTGGTCAGGCAGGCAGGCTGGTCAGGCAGGCAGGTAGGTGAGATAGCTCCGTTTCCCTCACAGTAGCAAGGTATATGCCTTTAAGGGGTATATACCTGTCTGGTATCTTAGATGTGCCTTAATTATACCTTAATTTTAGAGTGTATCTTAACGATACCTTGTAGCCGAGTTGACTTATTGTACCTTCAATAGGTATATACCTCAACAGTACCTCTTGAGGGTCAGTAGGTGTGCCTTGAGAAGGTATATACCTGATCAGTACCTGGCAAAGTCTCTACCAGTACCTCCATGGTGCCTTATCTACTTAGATTAATTTTCATCAAATTGAACTGTACCTTGATGGTACCTCTCAGACTTGAAATTTCATTCAAGCCAATGCCCTGTACCTTCTTGGTACCTTATGAACTTGGTTAATTTTACATCAACTAGGGGTGTACCTTGTTGATACCTCCTAGACTTAGACATTTACTCTAGCCAAATATATGTACCGGTACCTTCTTGTACCTTATCAACATGTTCATTTTCAACAAATTGGACGTGCGACGCATTTCTCAACATTAACATTTGTTCCACTGGACAGTATTGTACATTTTGACAAGGTTCAAGGTTCAAGGTTCTTTATTTGCTGATCACAGCGCCCGTTATCGAGCAGATATACAATCAAGCGAAGATAATTAAAGTGAACGTAAAGGCTGAGGCAACATGCACTCTGTGGGAAAGAACTACAATGAAAGTATCAAACAGCAGCAACAAATATTTTTGGGGATTTTTTTGCACCGAGTAGGAACGAAATTATCTCTGTTGTTTTATTGTTCCCCGGCAGCAGCCATGTTGGCTATCTCACCTCCGAGCAGTGACGTCGTATCACCTTGGGAGCTCTCCACTTTGTGGAGTTAGAAAGCGCAGTAAGCATGTAAACATGTTATCGAAGACCCAGATTTCGACACTTCGTATAATATGCCTATCTCGCTGTGTCTCTGTCCCGCCAAACGGTAATAAAATTATTTTTACCTCACTTAAAAGTTTAGAACTTCCACACTCTGACGTTTCTGAATCGATGTTGTGATCTCGGTGTCTTTTATCTACGATGCGACAATTCTGTTGGGATTGCATCTTCTTTAAAGTTTAATTTCCTTCGCCTCCTGGCTCTCCTGCTGGGCGTCAACATCAGCCTTCCGTAGAGGTCAGGTTGGAAACATTCGGCTTTAAAATAGACCGAAAACAGCACAGATTTCTCGGTTGGAGTACAGTCTAGTCTGCCGATGTTGTGCAGCCACTGTTTGAGTCCCGGCTTCCCTAACGGGAATCTGTGTAATGATAACTTATCCGACTGTAGCGGTAGCAGAGGAGAACCCGAGACGGATGTATTTTGCTTGCCATCACTGCGCCCTGACAAGTTTCAGCTCGGTAAACACTTGCTGGAGACACGCAACACAGTCAAAACACGCTTGAAACAACCGAAACAACACCTCCGCCATTACAATTCGTGTTACAGTAAAGCCACAACAAAGTGATACTACGTCACAGGAAAATATCACGTGCTACAAGGAAGCGTTTTCATTGGCGCAAGGCAACTAAATAGACGAAGATGGCGGACTCCAGTCGATTGTTGCACCAGTCAATTATTCCGGTGTTTGGAATTATTTTTTCGGAAGAGAAAAAATCACAAAAAATATTTGTTGCTGCCAACTGATACTTTTAATATAGTTCTTCAACATCGCGTGTATGTTGTCACAGCCTTTACGTTCACTTTAAGTATATATACATATAGAATAACCTAGTTGATTAGAAATAATTTGATTTACAGAAAAATAACAGTCGTGATACAAGGAACAATAATGCCAGGAGCAGCGATTTCGCTGGCATTTTACAATAAATTATGATCTTACTGACTAGTATCTGTTTGTAACACTAAAAAACGTATATTAGCTAACATCTGTTATTCCTGTACCAGTAACACATTTGTCATGTTTAGATGCCGAACCATCAATCATATTGCTACGTGCGCTCATACAATCATGAACAAACTTACCTAAATTTTTCACAATAATTGGATCCTCACACGATAAGAGCCAAATAAATTTGTTTGAAATATCGAGTTGAGAAAAGTTGGCATTCATGCTATCACATTTAAATAGAAATATGTCCCGAAAATTATCATATTTATTACATTCCATTAAAAAATGGAATTCATCTTCAACCTTACCAGCATTGCAAAGAGTACATAAACGCTTATCTGCTGGTACTTTGGCAAATCTACCTTTCTCAATCTGAAGGTCATGGCTACTTGTTCGTAGCTTACATAAGTCACTGCGATGATCTCGATTCAGAATAGATAAGTAAGGTTCCAACACAAAATGTAGCTTGAAGGTTCTATATGTTCTGAGTTTGTTACCATACGCTACGTTGGGACGGTCGGTAAACAGTTGTTCATTCCACCAGTTACAAAATACAGAAGAGAAACTTCTTGCAGCTTTGGAAACTAAGCTACCAACAGATAAACTTTTTTTCTGTTCGTATAAATGACTTAGATTTAAGAATGACAATATACATTTAATACCTGTTACCCTGGTCTTTTTTCCTTGGGTGTCCAATTTGATAGAAAAATCAAAAGCTTTCTTTAATAACGTATCATCAGGCATTTCAAATAAGCGACGCCAGTATTTAAGCATTGAACAAATAACATCAATTAGCATAGGACGTCGACCGAGTTCACCTAACACAGCACACTTTGTACATTTGGAGTTGACCCCCAGAATGTATTTACAGTACTTCAAGTTAAGTCTTTCAAGTGGTTCATTCTTAATATAGTTATCTAAAAATGATTTTTTACTCAATTTTGTAACAATGGATGATCCCCATATTTCTGAACAGTATAGTAAAATAGGCTTAATAGTATGATCAAATATATGCAAAGAAGTGGAGATTCCAGGAGGGTTACATGAAAAACATTTTCGAATTTTGAAGAATGCCTTAGATGCCTTGCCATTCAGTTGAACTTTGGCCAATTTCCACGTTCCAGATGGGTTAAATGTAATTCCTAAATATGTGTACGACAGGTTCAAATCACAGTTTGCAAAAAAAACATGTGTAAACCTAGGTCAGTATTTCGTATAAGAATATTGTTTCTGCTTTTACATACCGGTAACCGTACTGAAAAACCTTTCATCCAGAATCATTCTTGTACCCAGACAGACCATTGTTCACCTATGTCTGGGGACACTTTCATGAAAGACGACTCATAAGAAGCACAGTTCCCTGGCTTGAGGGATACTTGGTGGTAGATGCCTAAGTATATATTTCAATAATTATGATAGTTTTATCTTTTTTTGTGTTTTTTTTCAATTTTTTGGGGTGTTTTTTTGTGGTTTTTTCACTTTTCCTGCATTTGTGTCTCTCAGCTTTGACACAAGTGAAGTCATTTCCATTTCTGTCAAGCAGGGCAAATCTAAGAATCATAGTTTTAAAAAAAATTCGAACCTTGATTTCTATGAATTAAAAAACAAATTTATTTTATTTTATTTTTTTATTAATTCTCATAACCACTAAATCGAGAGGGAGAGAGAAAATGATAACAAATCGATTGTGTTACTACAATGACGTCACTGGAGGATTTTCCTCCCTCTGAAAAGCCTAAGTTTAACACAGAAGTAAATGACAAAAAAACTTCCCATAGAGAATAGTTTAGCTCCCAATTTAACATATAATTTAAACAGATGAACTATCTTTTACTTCGACAAGTTGTAGAAATTTATCTCAAGTATCAGTTGAGATTTTTATACGAAAAACCTGCTAGGCCTCAGTGGGTTGAAAAAAACCCTGTTGCGCGGGTGGCTGTTACGACACTGTAATTGACAGAACAGCCGATCTTTTGTTTGGAGTCGATTTTGACTAGCCTGGTACCCTAAATTATTGTTGCATTACTTACATATACAATTTTGCCAGGGAACCAGGCTACTTTTGCGTTTTGCTGTACCGGGGATTTTGTGAAGTTTTAGTCTGAACGTGGCACTCCGTTTAGCAGAAAAGTTTATATTCTTGTGTTCCAATCAGCCAAGTTGCGTTTGTGTGTCAAATTCTTAATGTACGGTCGTTCAGATGTAGAACTACAAGGCATATTGATACCGTGGACGACAAAAATGAAGAAGAAAGAACCCGAAAGAAATGTTGTTTGGACAACAACAACAACAAATTGAAAAATGACAACAACGGAACTGGGAGCTGCAGAGGGGCGATGGTCTCTGGCCTGCATATTTCCTTATTAGTAATATGTAAATTAGTGTATAAGAGTCCGTGGTTTTCATTGGGTGGCTGGGTCGTAGACGCCCGAAGTGTATCGGACCTGTGCCGTAGTTTGTCGACAATTGCCGATCATCTTATCGCCATTTCCAACTTCTGGAAGTACGAGGTTTAAATCGGTATCAATCAGTCCAGTTGCGAATCTGAATAGCTGTCAGCATATCAATACTTTCGGCACATGTGAATATCATCTAACATCTAAACTCATCCGGGAACAATCGTTGCGGGTTCCATTGCTTTTGGTTCCTCAGCCTCGTTGGTTTGAGTCGAAGTGTGTCGGTGTAAACGGAAATTGGCCCTTGTATAATCAGGTTTGGGATAAAGCTATTTCGAGGTTTTTTACATCCACCGGGCTTTTTCTTAGCTTGATCGAGCTCTAAAAATGTCACTTCTACTCGTGCTGATCATGGGATGTCCAATTTCCGTGGCGAAGCGGGCGTCCACAGTTTCACCGTGCTGAGCTGAACATGGGAGAAGTTAAAAACCGAAACAATCTCCCTTGTTCACAATTGCGTTGTTATTCACTCATATCAAATTATTCTTATGATGCACATTCGTTTTCTCATCTCCTGTCTTGTCATCAACACTTCACATCTGCAACTTGAAGCCATCATGGCGCCTCGCTTTCACTATGATCTGGCAAGCCCACGTAATCGGATATGCCGAAATATGGATTTTTAATTTTCCATTGGGTATGGTGGACCTGAATGCACATACAAGCCAAAATTTCAAATATGGAATAAAAAATTGAGCTACTAATCACATTTATCGAATTATTACTTGGTGGAGAAACTCGTTGAATAAAAGATATAATATTTTACGAAACATTGTCATCAGAACCAATAGTAGCACACTTTGCCCCTTTCCTGTCAAAACGCACACACCACGTTTACAGACATGAAGTAACACCGGCGCTTCTGGCATGCCACCAACTATTAAGTATGAAATCGGTTCATCCGGGGATTCCAGATATATTGTCCCATCATTTCATCTGTACAGTGTTTGGGGGAGTCACAGCCATTCTTGGGCTAAGTACTTTCTACCCTATCACTATTCAAGTACCTATATTCAACCTTGTTTGTCAAGTTTTCCATGCCCATCCAGTACCATCTAGTAGTTTTAACAGTATCGGCTTGACCCTGCCTGGAATACTGCATGTCCCTTATTCCTTTCACTCTTTGAAGTTCCACTCGTTCCATGAAAAAATGGCGTGAACAGCCTTGCGCATCATTTCAACTTTGCTACTTCAAAAATATCACTGACATCTGTAGTTTATCTACACTACACCATCCATTTTTCAGCTCATTTTACGATAAAATTCAAATCCCCAAATTCTCTTCCTTGAAAAATCTGCCATATTATGAGTTACACAGTTTGTCGCCTCACCCAATATAAATTGTACACAACATATATTTCTGTATTGGGTCACAGACAAACCGTGTAACGAATTTATCCTGTCGAATACCCTTTCTGAATGTCCCTGGGAAGAAATCGGGGTGAAAGGCATAGCTTGTGAACTGACTTTGCCTATGCTGTTGTTGCTCATGAAACAAACACTGCATGTGAAGTCACACGTAAGCGTCCAAACTCGCGGAGTACCATTAAATAAGAGCCGTTCACAAATTGAATGCTATCTAATTTAGAACTACATGTACAGCTGCCGAAGCTCGCCTTTATTACACATAAACTTGCTGTAAACTTCAAAACGAAGTCTCACTAGTGCTCGAAGCCAGTGCCTTTACTACAGAATCTATGCTGCTGACCACGCCTGCTAAAGGAAGATAACCTAGTTACAGACTGCGGGAGATGGAAAAATATGGGGTGACCATGTGACCATAATCGCTCATATTCATTGGACGATTGTGTCTGATAACTGTTCATCCGGTCCAACGAATTACCCAAATGAATCCAAATGCAAGTCAAAATACCCAAATGAAAGTCAAAATACCCAAATTAAAGTGAACCCAAATTAACAAGTATTTTCTTTACATACCGGTAATAAAATATAGTCAAAAGAGAATGACCAAAGTTAAAATAAACAATTTCAAGGTGCCCACGAAACCTGCACATACTGGGTACGGTACGTAATGCTTTCTTTACCACATTCGCACACGTGAAATTTGCTTGGCCAACTTCACATTCCGCGTACAGGACTGCACAAATTGTGCAAACCATCATTTCGTTCGCGCATAGGTTGCGCGTATACAGACCCGCGTAACCCTTTGTCCGTTTGTGTGAATAAAAACTTATACAATCTCACGAATATTTCTAATTAAAAAAAATTCAATCATATATCGTAATCTGGGGGCTGGCTGCTCGCATCATTATATAAGTGGAGGGGAGCTAACAATAATGACGGCTACTACGAGAACTTTTCTGTGTAGCGGTAGTCGAAGTTTTCTCAGAAAAGTACATGATTTGCACATCATCACACAGAGCCTGTCCTCATTAGCATTTTAGTACTCTTTGGCAATATTAAACTATTACTCGGCTGACAAAACGCCAACCATTCTTTCCATTCATCGGCTGTATATTTTCGATAATCTTCACCCACACTGCTCTTCACGGTCAGCGTATATTCTATGGTATGATTATTGGTTTCCGACTTTTATATACAGAACTGTGGCACTCATTTCATCTTAATAGAGAGTATAATAGAATTTATTTTCCTCTTCGGTTATTTGAAACCATTATTCGTCAAAACAACTACATGAGCATTAAAATAACCACCCTTAACAAAAACAAAACAGAAGAAGTGGAAAAGAATACAGTTAACAGACTGAGGCCAGAATTGTTATGAACATATTCTCCCTCGTAACACATGTAATTACTTGACTTTTTAAATGGGTTTACCCCCCCCCCCCTCCCGTTTAAATACCCGCGTAATCCTTTGTCCGTTTGTGTGAATAAAAACTTCTACAATCTCACGAATATTTCTAATTAAAAAAAATTCAATCATATATCGTAATCTGGGCGCTGGCTGCTCGCATCATTATATAAGTGGAGGAGAACTAACAATAATGACGGCTACTACGTCATTAGTAAAATTTGGGTTACGCCATTAGAAAAAGGGCACCTGAAAGTATTTTGGCGTAACTCTTTTTAAATTTCAAATTTGTGCAGGCCTGGCATACGTTATACTTGCCTGACCACCTTCACATTCCAGGTACGGTATGTGAAACTTGCCTGGCCACTTGCACACACCGGGTACTACATACTTCGCTGGTCATGCGAAACTTGCCTGACCACCTTCACGTACCATGTACGTCATACTTGTTTGGCCACTTTCACATTTCGCATACGTGCCTCTTCACATTCCTGGTATGTGAAACTTGTCTGACCACCTTCACATTCCCGGTATGTGAAACTTCCCTGACCACCTTGACATTCCGGGTTTGTGATACTTGTCTGGCCACCTTCACATTCCCGGTATGTGAAACTTGCCTGACCACCTTCACATTCGGCATACTTGCCTGTCCACCTTCACATTCCGTGCAAGTGAAACTTGACTGGCCATCTTCATATTCCGGGTACCTGAAACTTGCCGTACATCATACTTGACTGGCCACTTCCACATTTTGGGTACCTGAAACGTGACTGGAACATTCCGGGTATGTGAAACTTGCCTCACCAACTTCACATACCGGGTAAGGTAAATTCCCTAATAATTGGCAGCCCTAATAAATTGGAAAACGGTGATTTTTTTCTCGGCTGTCATTTCCCCCATCGTAATAAATGGAAAACACAGTCATTTCAAGATGCTGAGGCCTCTGTTAATTAATCTTTAGCTTCTCATTACCCGCCCGCATGTTTTTTGTCGTAACAATAATTATGCATTGTTTTAATTATTTGGCATTTTTTGCTGCAAAAAAAAATGTGCAGAAAAAGGCAGCGATCAAAATAATGCATGCCTACCTGCCGCCGGCAAGTAGTATTTCATCTAACAAAAACGATAAAATGCAATCAATTTCCGTAAATACCTTTTAGAAGACTATATCTATCTGAAGGAATGGACAATCCAAAAAATAATCCATTGAAAATTTATTTCAAGCCGATCTTTGGCCATTGTTGTTGGTGTTCTCTATCAACATTTCCCGCGACAAGTTTACTTCCGGTTGCGCGTCAAATCTTGCGCGGTAGTCCAGTGCATGCAAAAATTGGACCTGTTACGAAACGGAATTGGACAGTTTTTCCCCAGTTCGTTTCGATGGTAAATAATATTGTTGGATTCTTTTCCTGGACTTCTGTTCACAAGCTGACGTTTTTCTATGCAGACATTTCAGTTAATTGATAATTCCAACAGGAATGGTGGTTTATTCTAATTTATTGGAAGCAGCAATTTTACAAGGGGACACTATTGATAAATATAACAAAGTATAGTTGGGATACTGGTTAACTCCCCTCAAATTTTCGTTCTATAAAAAGGGTGTTACTTGGATATAAATTCTATGATATAATGTCACAGGTGCCATTTAAATTTCACATGATTTAGTCAAACACAAAGTTTTTTGCAGTTCTAATTGCAGAAATTAAGGGAAATAGTTGTCTTTGACATATCAAAGTTTACATAAACTTTCCATTGGTGCTCGAAGTTTACCACATACATAACTTCTTTTTTATTGCAATGTCCTAATGCAGCCAAATAATTAATAATTACAGCATTCAGCATCATCATAATTTCCTCCCAAGGTCATGAGAAGCTAAAGATTAATTAACAGAGGCCTGATATGCTCAAGATTCAAAACCGGCAATACAAATAACTGGAAAACGGCCAATTTCATGGAATGGTCGGGACAAATAATTGGAAAGTGTTATATCTTTTGGAGTGGCAAGTTTCACTTCCAGTTCACCAATTATTAGGGAATTTACCGTACGTAATACTTGTCTGGCCACCTTCACATTCCCGTTATACAAAACTTGCCTGTCCACCTTCACATTCCGCGTATGTGAAACTTGCCTGACCAACTTCACATTCCGGGTATGTGAAACTTGCCTGACCAACTTGCCTGGCCACCTTCACATTCAGGGTATGTTATACCGGGTTTGTGATACCGTGTTTGTGATGCTTGCCTTTCTGCCTCAATGCTTGCCTGGCCACCTTCACGTTCC
>JAVTVY010007030.1:0-42074 GCA_036873755.1 Hanleya hanleyi
TGACTAACGTCACAGGACCTACGAAGTAGAGTAGGCATAAGGACTCGAACGCGAACTGAACTCTTGGAAATCCCCACCCCCAGTTGAAATCCTGCCTATATTAAGATGGGAACCGCCCAAGTCAGAATCGCCAGTGATTTTCATCAAAAATCACCAGAAATTTTCGTCAAAAGTAGGTCAGCTCAGAACTTGTTGGTAACAGTCTCCTAATGCGCCTTCATTCCAAAAATAAATAACGATTGCCGATTTAATTTTACAATTTTTTAACTAAAGGAAACAGATTGAATAATAAAAAGTTCAGTAGATTTCAAGTTTTACGTGTGAAAATACATTTACATCTCTTTAATGGTTTTCAGTGCCCTTGTCCAGGATCAAAACAACTTTTTGAATCGCATTATTTTCCCAACAATACAACACATTTTTATATAGTAGAAAGGTAGCATTTATGTAGTTTACGGTAATTCAACTCAAGACCAACACCATCTCTGCACAAGATATTAATGATTCTATGTCATTCTCCTGAGCATAACCGGTACAAAGACGAATAAATAGCGTCTCTACATCGCGTTGTTATCTAGATATATGAGACAACACATTTTGGGTATCGGCAATCTGATGAATGTACTATTCCGGTTTTCTTGTTTCATATTATATTCTATGGCGGTTGATCGGTGATTTTCTTCATTGATAAACGTTAAACCACCTCGGCTTCGTTGTGTGAATCGGAATTGCATTGCTGTGACACACCAACACACACCGTGGCAGTGATTCTGTATCCCCTAATCAAGGAATCAAAATGGATCAAGATTTGAAATGACAAGAAAAATTTAGACATATTTTGTTTACACATGTAATTTTTTGTTTAAATTATATCCAAGTGTGATATATAGCCAATATTCAAGAGGTACAAAAAAACTCAAAGTATGTGCTCATATTTCCACATCATGATCAAAGTTACTTTATCTAGTTAAATTCTACCCAAAGAAAATAAATTAAGACCCTTTAAACATGCCGTCATGGCTTTGTTTCACCCTCAGTAAACTTTTATCATTGTTGCTCACACAGGCTAATCTGAAGGATGATACCACATCTTTCTTTCTTCTGCTGGGTTATTGTACCAGACTGACTTAATTGATTGATGTAGGATATTTCACCACCAGTGGGTAATTTGACCTGAATTTGAAGCCTGATGTGATCTATGATGAAATGTTTGGATGTGAAATAGGATACACGTTAAAGGCCACAGTTTACATATATCTATAACAATATACTGAATTGTGTGTATTGAGGCTGGCAAGTTGGTAATAGCAGTGTAGATAAATGCACTAACAAATGATGGAAAATTAGCATTTCCTATTCCATAAAAACAATTACGGATGGCATATCCCACCAGATTTTGTACTGTGTTATATATACAGTGAAACATACAGCCAAGGGTTCCCGATGGGCATGACAGTGTACTCGCCGAGCCATCAATAAATAATAAAAAAAATAATTATAAATCAAATTTTCATCAGAATTCGGTCAGCTCAGTACTTGCTGGTAACAATGCCCTAATGCACGTTCATGCCAAAAATCAAGGTTTTAATGTCAACGGTTCTCCTTATTTTGCCGACGACAGGATTCGGATGGACTGACTGACTGACTGACTGCCTCACTGACTCACTCATTACCGGACAATTTGCGATCTGTAGCCTACTTCGTAGGAATATGTAAACAGAATCACTTCAATCTGCTTCTGATATTGTTTGCAAATTGGTTAAAATAGAAGATGAAATAAACTTTGAAATACATGTATATTGCGATCTTTATGAGACCGAAGGGAAATATTTGTTTCCAGAAATAGGAAATTTGACGGAATATTCATCTTTTTTTCAAACTTATGGGTTGAATGAGTAAAAACAGATTTAGCTGCGACAGCTAGCAATACAAATGTGTTATCAAGCTTCAGCTGTTCAGTTGATATCTTATTTGATAAACACAGATATATTTCATTGTTTGAATGTACAGAACGCTATGTGAAGGCCTCAAATAAGTGAACATTTAGATTGGCGGCATTATGCCTATAGGCAACTCTCATTCCGAACGTCAGCCGCATGTGTTTTTCCAGTGGTCACTCGTTGCCTATGAGCGGTTATGGAGGTTATGAAGTTCAATTTGCCATAGTTGGTCTATGGTGATCCGCGAGCGCCAAATAAGCAAACAATTTGGATGCAAAGTCCGTAAAACGGAAGTCAGTGTTCGAATTACAAGCGTCTAATCCGTCATCCATAATTCAGCCGTCGTCCATTAGAGAATATCCGCGTCCATAATCCAAAGACCTATTCCATATTCCTTATAACAGTATTAGCACCAAATTCAAAAAGACAATCATAGTATACATAAACATAGGCTTGTTTCCTGCAAGAGAGAAGCGGTCAACAGTTTTCAATGATGCCGGCAAGACATCATGATGTTCAAAAAATATCAAATCCGTATCGCTGATCAGTATTCTTAATCCATAATATTCGTTGTAAAGTCGTCATCTAAAGAATGATGTATCTCAGTCGCTTTGATTGTGACTGTTCATATGAGTACCATGAGGATCTTGAAGTACATGGGTTCATACGGCCCCTAGCCCCGGGTTAAGCGGAATTAGACACAAGTTACGAAACGTAGCGCCATGGATCTTGCACGCTACGTTCGTATTTTTTTATCAGCATGCGATATGTATCGCCAAATTTGAGAAACTTTGAGTGGAGGCGTTTGGTGGAATAGCCTTGTTTTATAAGTTTCTGTAACAATGTTTTGTGACGTTGATTAAAATCGTCACATGTAACACAGGATCTAGCAAATGCTACTAAGCGAGATATGTATACGCCATATGCAGGTCCCACTGGAATATTACTGTCCGGAAAGGGATAGTTTACGATATCGAAATTGTAATCATCTCTTTTGTGATAAAGACGACGAGAGAGAATGCCCGCTTCATTTTTATAGAGATATAGATCTAAATATGATGTGCCATCTGAATTCTGTATTCAAAGCAATACAGAATAGTTTAAGTTAATGTAAACGTACTCGACCTGTTCGACAGGGACAAGTAGGCCATACCTTGCATTGAACGGATGTGAGTGCCTATTTGCTGAGATCAGCGACATGTCAGATGGGAAGCGTTCTTTTAAAGTCTGGTTTTAAGCAGATTGATACAGGAGATATTATTGTTCGTACCTGCATGTACCAGAGAAGTGAAAATTCACTACTATAGTCTGTCCATTTTAATTAGTCGTCTACTTTGGAGCTTGTAAATAATCAGCAGTTAACTCTGCATTAATTCTCTTTTTTGCATTGTGTAGAACAAACGAAACTCTACAAAATGACTACCATTTCTTCGTGATATCGATAACATATCACTCTTGAAATAACTTTGTAATTCTCTCCATATAAAACTCCAGTACAGCTGTTTTATTTACCGGGACTCAATTACATAGGGAGACGTCATAATGTATTCGTGTTGTCCAGCACAAAGGTCAACAATGCCGTTTACGGCCATGGAGGTGTGTGCGGTTTATCATTCGGCAATTTCACTGGGCATGGGATATAGCGACACACAGAGAGACTGCCTGTTATTACCTTATATGGCAGCAATGACCTTTGTGCCAATGAGCATGAATACATTATGACGTCTCTCTATGTAATTGAGGCCCGGTAAATGAAACAACTGTACTGGAGTTTTATATGGAGATAATTGAAAAGTTGATTCAAGCGGGATATATTATCGATATCACATAGAAATGGTAGTCATTTTGTAGAGTTTTGTTTGTTCTACAAGCTGCAAAAAAGGAAATTAATGCAGAGTTAACTGCTGATTATTTACAAGCTCCAAAGTAGACGACTAATTAAAATGGACAGACTATAGTAACGCGCATCTGAGATTTTTCAGCTCCATTTTGATTTTGAGAGAAGACTGACTTGTGCTTTATATGCAGTTTATTATTCAAATGACTGTCTAGTCAAATAGTTCGTTGAGAGAGTCAGTGTAGCTGGATCTTGAGAATTTTATTATCCAGACGATGCCTTCAATTAGATAAGCCGCAAAATTCTGTGATAACCACTATAATTCTAATTAAGGTACATGATGTGAAATGTTGATTTCTTAGCCACCATACTTTCACGTAAAGGTAGATTTTTTAGCCACCATACTTGTCCCAGCAATTTGTGCATGCAAACTTAATATATTATGATGTGTTCTGATTTTAATTTCCGTTTGTTTTGATAAAGCTATTCCCCGAGATTCTGTTTCATGACCTTTCAGGCCAGGTTTTTATAAAACATAAACATTTATATAACTTCAATTTATATGGGTTTAATATAGAAAGTGTTTATGCAATTGCACTGAATTTTACTTTGTAATCACGAATTTGATGTGCATGTTTAGAAAATGAGACAGTTATCCAATTTTATTGTCATCACTTTTATGAGCATTTGATAGATCATCATGATCCAGGACAGTATAAAAGAGAATGTCTGGCGTTTTCAAATTACAGTTATACTATCATACTGTCCTACCACCACCGGCATGATGAGTAGAGGCTACCGATAAAGTTCACAAACTACGTGAAATGCTGTAAGCTGGTACAGAATGCATATAGTAAAAACTATATATATCATCAGAAATCCGTTGTTGCTGTCATCCATATTAAGTCCAGAGAAAACCACTGGCCGGATCGGAGTCTTCTGAATGGGTTTATACAATTTCACCCGGGAATGTCGGCGCCCCATACAAGCCCACTTTCCGTCGAAACTTCCCACAAATTATATTGGCGAGCTTGGCTGCAAATAGGAAAATCTCCCGGATACAACAAGAACATTAGTGAACAACAGCATCTGAAAATTTCCACGTCTACGTTTTCCAGCTTCTTCGGCGATACCGGTGGTGGTAGCCTCCCTTTCATTCGCGAGGACCTGTCCACGATCTGCTGACAGTTTCCGACGACCCGTCACGACGATTGATCACGTTGCTGGACCCTCCGTCTTCCTTCTTCCTTCTTTTGTGGTCGGTGCGGTGAGCCCATGGTCTTTCGTGGTTTTATCATAGTCTTTCTTATAATACTCTGGAAAGATCGTCTCCTTCCATCTCCTTTGGTGTCACGGTGAAGTCGACGCTGCGGTTGTTTACAGCCATTTCTCCCCTTTTGTGGCTTTTCCCCGCCAATTCTTCAACGTCAGCTCGTGTGGACGGGCACGAACACAGCAATGATCGTCTGAACTCTTGCAAAGTGTGTTAACGTTTGTGATCTGGGTGTCGCAGGGTGGAGCGGTTCCTCATCTATCAACGAGCGGGGGCCCTCGGTGGCCGAGTGGTCTAAGGCGCTTCGCTGGTGACCGCTAGCCTCACACCGCTGAACCGGCACGGGTTCGAGCCCAGCTGGTCCATGTGTGAAAGTTTGTCAGTTACTTGCCGAAGGGCGGTGGTTCCCTCCGGGTACTCCGGCTTCCTCCACCAACCAAACTGACTGTCACCATATGAGTGAAACAAACTTGAGTGTGACATTAAGCCAAATTCCCTCCCTCCCTCCCGATCAACGAGCGGCGGTCCAGCCCGGCATTTGTGAGTAAGCCGGTTTCTTCTCCATCCTGTACATCAGGGCTGGCACATGCCTATTATTCTTGGTGTCACACCTCCCGCTCTCCTCATCTTCTTGCATCGGACTCCCCTTCTATTCCGGCATTCAATGAAGTTGTCACCCGGACGTTGACCAGTGAACAAGTTTGGTTTCCGTGCCTTGACCTTGCTGACTTTTGCTATCATCTTAAATTCCTCCTCGTGTGAGTTCTCCTTGAACTGTCTTGTAATTCTGACTACACGGAGTTCCAAACTGATGTCCACGACTACATGGCAGGACATCTCACTGATGTGATCGACCCAAACACCATTCCTTCTGATAACAGCGACATGTTTCTCCTCTTCCTTGGTGACGTGGCAGAGTGTACCACAAACTTCTGGAGCGAGTTCATTCCTTGGATACAGTATCTGCAGGTACGGTCTGATTCGTTTCGGTTAACAGAGCCTACGGCTGGTGATTGAACATAACTGTGTTGTGATATATTTTCTGCCTGGACTTCCCTGAACTTTCGGTCTGACGTTGCGATTTTCCCATTGATTGACAATAGTGCGTGTGATGAACCGTTTGTAATTTACCGAAATGGGTCATGCCCTAACAAACTCTGAGACACTGTATTCTCATAACTTTCTTGGAACATTCGGGACTGAATCCTCAGTCAGGTTGGTGTAGACATTATTGAACGCAGGGTTAAACCTTAATTTTCTCTCTCTCCCTTGAACAATCATGTTATGTGTGCCATGGTAATGCCTTATATGAACCGTTGGCATCTTTCGTATATTGTGCACGTTTTGGTTTGTTTATTATAGATAATACTGCATGCCCAGTGAAGTTGATCAATCAATGATTAAACTGGTAGATTGCATGAACTTTGTGACTGGTAAATTTCTTGATTTGCAGATTGATAAATCTAGCATTTGAACTTTGGATGAGAACAGTGTGATGTGGTTCCACGGTGATTTATGATTTGTGATTTTTTTTATTAGGATTTTTATCGTGATCGGTTTTCATAATAGCTAGTGTAGCTGGTAAGCTAAACACTTAACGCATTTGAGCTAAATGAAACTAAGGTTATCGCGTATATTGATAGGTCCTTGATACACTGAGTACAGGTACGTACTATTTATTGCAGCATGTAATGCAGGAAGGCTATGAGAGCCTGGTTGATGAGAGTCGGCTGACAAACCCTTACAATCCCCGGTTAGGCTATAGGAGCCTGGATATGCGTTGTAATTTTTACCTGTATATGGCGAGATTCTGCTGGTGGACGTTTCGTTCCCGAGGTCCGACCCCTGTACAGACCTTTTGGTCTTTGATATATGTTGGCATTGTGGGAAGTTGGTGCTGTGTCGACATCGGGCGTTACAGACTAGTCTTTTGTGTTAAATGCCGTCAGTTTCATCTGACCACGATGCAGCTCACCAATCCCCAGTGTACGAGTTGTCACAGCGACACAGCTTACCAATTTCCAATGTACGAGTTATCAGAGCATTTCCACCATAGCTCTCTAGATTTGTATCTAATACATACTTTTGGTCTTTGATATATGTTGGCATTATGGGAAGTTGATGCTGGGTCATCTGACGACGATGCAGCTCACCAATCCCCAGTGTAGGATTTGTCACATCGACACAGATCACCAAAAACCAATATACGAGTTGTCAGAGCATTTCCATCATAGCTCTCTAGATTTGTATCTAATACCGCTTATGCCGGAGCTAGGGGCCGTGTGGTCATGTCATCGTCAGATTCTTGGTATGTGCTTTAGAATAGGTCAACGAGAAGACTATACTGTGAAGTCATGTGGCTCTGCCAGTATGTCGGCACCTCTTCCCACTTCCCTTATATGCGTTGTAATTAGCACTGACCATGCTAGATAAGTCTAATACTTGGTGATAACCATGGAAAATGTTTGAGACATAACCACAGGATAATTGTGTCCGTGTTTGACTATTTTTGTTGCAACAGTATTGAGATACCATGTAGTGGTATGAATTGGACAATGTGCGTTGTCATTTGTGCAGAATTCTTTTGTCATAACTGATCGAGTTTCAGTGCGTGAATCCTTCCTACTGACATCACAGTGTTTCTTGCACTGAACTGGTATGTTAGTTCTGTTTCGGAATAAGTGTGTTCTTACTGGTGTGGGCTGGAAAATAGAGTCTGATACTCTCTATTCTAAAGAATTCTCATTTCTTACAGATAGGATTCAAATGCCTAACATTGCCATTCCCAAGAGCAAGGTCGTTGAAACAATCCGCCATATTGACAGAAGTACTCTTCCCCAAGCAAAACAAGTTCTGAAAAACCTCAATTCACAAGAAGTTCTAGCAAATCTCCAGGGTAAATTCGTCATAGTCCCAGCAGACAAAGCTCCGAATAATATAATTTTCATATGTAAATATTACTATTACCAGGTGCTGGTTAAAGAATTGAGTGTAGACATATCTTCATCAAATACGTCTACTTACTCCCAAACTGCATTTACTCTGGAAGATTTATTTAACAATCACAAAAAGTTTCCCAGGGAAAGAGGTATTTGTCTTCCAACCAATCATAACGACATACCAAAAATATACTGGACTCCCAAAATGCATAAATCACCATACAAAGCTAGATTCATAGCTGGTTCTAGAAGCTGCACCACCAAGCTTCTTTCAACCTATTGACGAGGGCCCTTCAGGAGGTAAAAGCATTTTGGGAAAGGTATTGCGCCACTATTTCTAAGAACTCTGGCGTTGAATGTATGTGGATATTGAAAAACTCAAAATGTCTTACGGAAGAACTTGATGCTAAAGGTCACATACTGTACAGACATGTATCCACATGGGATTTCTCGACTCTCTATACTACAATCCCTCATCAGGACCTTATTGACTGTCTAAGTTCATTAATAGTATCTGTGTTCAAGAAAACTGATCGTAGATATATTAATGTCGGAAGCCATAAAGCATTCTTTAGCTCTACTACATACAAGAGATATCATTCATGGGATGTTTCTTTGTTTATAGAGTTGCTTGAATTTCTCATTAAAAATATCTATGTGAAATTTGGCAACACAATATATCAGCAGCATATAGGTATTCCAATGGGTACTAATTGTGCACCCCTGGTGGCCGACCTGTATCTGTTCTCTTATGAATATGACTATATGCAGGCGCTTTCAAAACCCGATCCATTCAAAGCCCGTTCCTTCTCATTCACCAAACGCTATATAGACGATCTTCTCGCTGTGGATAATCGCTATATAAATGACGCAGTGAAGGATATATATCCACCTTCACTGGATTTGAAGGAAACTACAGATAGCCCTACAGGCACATCTTATTTAGATCTCTATCTCTATAAAAATGAAGCGGGCATTCTCTCTCGTCGACTTTATGACAAAAGAGATGATTACAATTTCGACATCGTAAATTATCCCTTTCTGGATAGTAATATTCCAGTGGGACCTGCATATGGCGTATACATATGTCGCTTAGTAGCATTTGCTAGATCCTGTGTTAAATGTGATGATTTTAATCAACGTCACAAAACATTGTTGCAGAAACTTATAAAACAGGGCTATTCCACCAAGCGCCTCCACTCAAAGTTTCTCAAATTTGGCGATACATATCGCATGCTGATAGCAAAATACGAACGTAGCGTGCAAGATCTATGGCGCTACGTTTCGTAACTTGTGTCTAATTCCGCTTAACCCGGGGCTAGGGGCCGTATGAACCCATGTACTTCAAGATCCTCATGGTACTCATATGAACAGTCACAATCAAAGCGTGACTGAGATACATCCTTTTTTTTAGATGACGACTCTATAACGAATATTATGGATTAAGAATACTGATCAGCGATACGGATTTGATATTTTTGGAACATCATGATGTCTTGCCGGCATCATTGAAAACTGTTGACCGCTTCTCTCTTGCAGGAAACAAGCCTATGTTTATGTATACTATGATTGTCTTTTTGAATTTGGTGCTAATACTGTTATGTGGAAAATGGAATAGGTCTTTGGATTATGGACGCGGATATTCTCTAATGGACGACGGCTGGATTATGAATGACGGACTAGACGCTTGTAATCTTGAACGTTACAAGAATTATTACCCGTTTGAATGCCACTCCTTGGCAGGCATTGAATAAGGTAGTGCATGTTCCATTGCATCGATTAGCTGACGTTGACGATATGACAATTAACGTATCAGTGCGTCAACTGATCAGATAATTTGACATGTCTTTCTTTCACCATGGTTTTGCTGGGTACCAGTGTCGCGATTTTGTATATCTTTTGTACACTTTATAATATGTATAAACATTGTTCTCAATTTTGTTCGCGGACCTTCTTCGTACGTCAGCCTGTTCCACCCGGTGACATTGAAATGCATGACCTGCCACTGGACAGTACTCTGGAGACTGCTCCACGTGACCATGTTTTTCCAACTTTGTATCGTCCTTTGTAATATTTTTTGTTTTTATTTTTCTTTCTTTCATCACTCTTGCCAGTGGGTGTGCGTTTTCGCGCACGAAGCGTACTCTCACTTGAGGTCAAGCTCTGATGTATTGGTTACTGCTGAATTGACCAATCATGCAGTTTCTAGCACCATTTCTTCCCCTCTTCTTATTGTTGTTACTCTTTTGCTTATTTTGTTCAATTGTTTTGACATTTTAATGTATTTAAATGCTGTTCTACATGTATTTTGTTTTGTTTTGGTGAACTATTTTGGATACGCAGCTGAGGTACTCGAAGGATTTTCCAGGAATTATTTTGATTTTGTGTAATGTTTTGGTACATTATTTTGACATCGCGACAGGTGCTTGAAATGTTTTCAGGCGATTGTTTTGGTCATACATGACATGTGCGCACTTGCGGTGTGACTGGCATGTTGTACTGGAGTATTTCAGTTGAAACATTTTGATGACTATAGAATTACGGCCTTACGCTATAAACATGGACTATGAAATTGGAGATATTACAGATATTTGACTGATATTGTGAATAACGAACTTAGCTATGTATGCGGTCTATTCTTTGACATTTGGAAATCATTTTAATATATTACGCCTTTTGTTTTTCTACTTTGAGATGAATGAACTCTCTTAAGGTCGTATCATCCATCTTTCGTTGATGGAAGATATATGTTAAATGTTGATTTGTTAGCCACCATACTTTCACGTAGAGGTAGACTGCTTAGCCATCATACTTGTCCCAGCAATTTGTGCATGCAAACTTAATATATTATGATGTGTTCTGATTCTAAGTTCCGTTTGTTTTGATAAAGCTTTTCCCCGAGATTCCGTTTCATGACCTTTTATGTCAGGTTTTTGTAAAACACAAACAGTTATATAACTTCAATTTATATGGGTTTAATATAAAAGTGGTTATGAATTGCACTGAATTGTACTTCGTAATCCCGAATTTGATGTGCATGTTTAGAAAATGAGATTAGAAATCCATTTTCATTGTCATAACTTTTATGAGCATTTGATAGGTCATCATGACCCAGGACAGTATAAAAGAGAATGTCTGGCGTTTTCAAATTACAGTTATACTATCATACTGTCCTAACACCACCGGCATGATGAGTAGAGGCTACCGATAGAGTTCACAAACTACGGGAAATGTTGTAAGCTGGTACAGATGCATATAGTAAAAACTATATATATCATCAGAAATCCGTTGTTGTTGTCATCCATTTGAAGTCCAGAGAAAACCACTGGCCAGACCGGAGTCTTCTGAATGGGTTTATATAATTTCACCCGAGAATGCGCCCCATACAAGCACACTTTCCGTCGAAATTTCCCACAAATTATAATGTGTCTAATAATTAATGTCGAGAGGCAATTTAACAAAACGATTAAATAAAAAAAACTAATAAATACAATAAAATGAATAAAAATTCTACGTATTCTCTATTTTACCTTGTTTATTGTTGTTATACAGTTGTTCTGTTGGTCAGTAGCATATTCGGAGCTAATATTGTCTTGTTTGGATATAATACCGACACAAAATTAAGTTTCTTAATCTTACACTTAATCAATCACTTAATCAAAAGTAACTCCGCCGAAATGATCCGCCTTGCCATTCTAATCTTATGCCACGCCTTATTACCTCATATCTACAATATTGCGTCCACGCAGGTCTTTGAGCTCATTCAGTGCTTTTTACAACTTTATGTGGGGTGGATATGTTGATAAAATGAAGCCAACACAAATTATTTAGATATATAGCAAGATGGAATAAAGTTAACTAATATTGATGAATTCATAAAAGTCTTTTAGTATAATTATTTTTCGTCGCATGGTCTCCAAGAATCAGAAATTGAGAGCTTTGATTATTAGCCAATTTCAGTACTTGAATTTGACTCTTTTTGGTGTTGATGACTGGTCAACACCAAAAAGTGGTGTTGAGAAATGGTTTTGACCAATGTGAACACTAGAAAATGGCGTTGAGGCCAGTTCAACACCAATTAATGGTGTTGGCCTACACCAATAAATGGTGATGGAGACATATGATGTAGATCTAAATTCAACACGATTTATTGGTATTGAGCTCAACACAATTTTTTTCTCGGTGTTCATCAACACCATTTCCCGGCTGTGTATCTTCAGAACCTCAAAGTACAGTAGTTTTGTGGGTTCCGAATCTCGGGGAGTTGCGGATCGCTTTCCTGATGAATTCTTGATATATTTTGCAATAAATCATCTGTGTAAATCTTTTCTAGGTTTACTGGAACGTCTGTTCCTGTGGACTTCAAACAACCACAACCGACCTGCGTTGTTTGTTCCTCGGTCAATTCGGCAAGGTAATGCATCAGGTACTACGCAATGGCAAATTGACGCTGGGTCAAAAAAAAAAACGCGTGGGATTTCTTCAGTGTTAAATAGACGCGAATTAAGGTGAGTTTAAGTGGTAATTTCACTATTGATTTCAATAATAGAATCATATTAATGGTCAAACAAAATATCTAATGATTTGCGATAAATCTGAAATCACCATTATTGTGCCGGGTAACATAATGCCACAGATGTCAATTCCGGGTCAACGAAATACGCGCCGTTTATTCCGTTTGATTACCAATCGATAATTGTGAAATTGAAGAATTTGCACAGGGACAAATTGTCGGAGAGCAAAGTTATGGTTTCAGATTAATTTTAAATCACAGAACGGGATGGTCTTCATCCCCCTCCCCCCCACCAAAGATATTTTAATATTTTCATCAGTTGTGTTCATTATTAAAATTGAGAACAAGTATCTATGTTTTCTTTCCTCTATGTTCTTTTAGCCAAATAGTCAGACGCTAAATGGACAGATGACTATGTGGAATTTCCGCCTCAATAATGGCAATACAACAAAGTTCAGGTATGTAAAACACCATTTTTTGCCAATTGGTATATTGGTGATAGATGACCGGTCGTGCTGGTAAAAAAAATCCATTCTCAGTAGCTGTAACGACCGCTAGATGACGTGATCCGCTTCCCACCAAAGTGATACGCAACTGTCTGCGCTGGTGCACCGAGACGGGCATGATTTTCTCATTGATTCACATGCTCGATTATAGTTTTTTAACGTACAATCATCGACCACAGATTTTCGTAGAAAAAAAAATCAACTCTTAACAGAACGAGCGCTAGCAGTCTAGATGTAAAGAGTGATTCGGAACTCCCCTATTAACTGAACATACATCATGGAATAGGATTCGAGGGTCGTAATGTATAAGTTGGTGACATTTTGCAGATTAAGGATTCCAGTCTACCACTCCATGACTGGCCGCTAGCCTCTGAAGCACCTCTCGATGAAGTCTGACACGTGCGTAAAGGTAGGCCTAAGCTGGTTGTTGGCGACTCGTCAATCAAAGCTAACGTACTCTTCCAGTACGGTTTTTGGAATGCCCTATGCCCTAAAAGTTAATTTTGCTGTTGCCTAACTCTGATGTGCTGTAATTATACGTGTGTGGAAATATTAAACCCTTTAATTTTGAGGAAATATTTTAGTGTTGGTTTAAGCATTTGGCATGTGCTCGCCATTTTTTGGTCATTAAAGTTACCTCCACTTGACAGATACTCGCGTCTAACCTTTGGTCAACGCTGTTGGAAAAGTTGTTGGTTATTGTTTGTTATGAGCCCGATTTGGACCCAAGGTGGTCATTATGATTTGTATGCTTGTTTTGTATAATGTTTGAAGAATTTAATGACGAAAACCATGTACTAGTAATCGGTCGATCGATTTGATACTGCAATAGAGCGTGGAACCTTATCTGTGGTCCTGGTTTCGTCTATTTTAACAACTGCAGAGCCGAAATAGACATTAAAACACAGAAAAGTTAGCACCTGTGTGCCAGTCATCATTGGCACTTTCTATTCTTCACATTTCACAACTTTCCTAGATTGGACTGGGTAATAGCAAGAGCAGAATAGTGGAACGCTATTACCAAACAAAATCTGAATGATGAATTATCTAAGATTACCAACAACAGCTTACTAATCTCCACTGATGGCTCTCCACTTGTAAATCCATGATCATGTGAATCAACAGCAGTAACAGAGGTATCAATTCACACCTGTCATTTAGAGTAGATCTGTATCGAAGTTCAATAGCAGCTTTAATGCAGAACTGTTTGCTTTATCTCTGGCTGTTCATTTCTCAAGTAATTACTTCAGAAGTCATCGAGTTGATCAGGTTCAGTGACTACCAAAGTGCATTAGCTACCTTGAGTACTGCTGATACACGGCAAAACTTTTCCAGTTTGGTTTTGGACATCAGACAACAACTTCAGCACTTGGTCAATCGAAACATTCCTGTTCCTGCTTCATGAGTGTGTGGACAGGCTGGTGTGGCTGCCAATGAGATAGCAGACCAACATGCTACAATTGCAGTGAGCAAAGCCAAATCCCTGCTATAAAATCTCGCCTCCTCATTCATGGTCAGAGAGGAAAAAACTGATTCGAGACTTCTACATATTGCAGTGGCAGAGATGCTGGAACATGGACCTGATTGGGCGCAGTTTCCATCTTCTATGCCAATAGTCCCAACACAGGGTTATAAAAGCCGGGAAGACAGACCGACAAAAGTCAAGCTAAATCGATTACGAACTCGGTGAACATCAATTCAGGTGTCACCTCGTCAGCTCAATGTACATGTACTGAGGGACTGGAGACCACACAAAATCAATCTAGGTAAACCAAGATGGTAAATCAAGGGAATACCATCTAGACGTAACGCTATGAAAACTTCGTGCGAAATGTTCGTCGATATTCTACGAGATCCCATAATAAGCCAATCACGATCATTTCAAACTTTTCGCTCTGACAATGATTGACGTTTACTTCAAGGAGATTAACATCTTCGCACGGCACAATCTTTTGATATTTTCTACCTCTAACAAAGCCAGACTTTTCGGCGGGAGTAAACTCTTTGATGTTTACGGACCCTGTCTGGAAATGATGCCATATTTGGAAACTGTTTCAGGATAATGTTTATATATTAGACCACGAGCTACCGTGTGTAATTACTGTGGGCGTGATTTTGAAATAGTTACAACCAGCTATCCATCTGATTGGCTAACAATAGTAGTTTCAACTCGCACGGGATTTATATAGGGCTGAATTCAGATATAATATTCCGTGATATTATATCTGAGTTTACTGAGATTGACAAAAAAATGTGCTTTCAAATATTATAGGTACATTGCTGAATGAAAACAAATAGTTGATAGCCTTGAACATATAGCTTCGTTGGGAACAAGGTCGCTCCATTCGGCAGAGTCAATGATCAACCTATTTTTCTTGCTTACCCGGGCAGACTTCCAGCTGTTGTGAAACAGGATGTACATTTTGCAGTGGCTAAATTAGTGTCCTCTATTACCACATCAATAAATGACAATTCAGTCCGAACAGGAACTGTGTTTACTGTATATGCGTTGGTTCTCTTGGATATCCATTGCTCGTTGCATTTCTGGACTTCTGAACTACTGTAAATATTAATAGTCAAACAAAATATCTAATGATTTGCGATCAATCTTAAATCACCATTATTGTGCCGGGTAACATAATGCCACAGATGTCAATTCCGGGTCAATAAAATACGCACAAAATCTGAATGATGAATTATCCAAGACTACCAACAACAGCTTACTAATCTCCACTGATGGCTCTCCACTTGTAAATCCATGATCATGTGAATCAACAGCAGTAACAGAGGTATCAATTCACACCTGTCATTTAGAATAGATCTGTATCAAAGTTCAGTAGCACCTTTCATGCAGAACTGTTTGCTTTATCTCTGGCTGTTCATTTCTCAAGTAATTACTTCAGAAGTCATCGAGTTGATCAGGTTCAGTGACTACCAAAGTGCATTAGCTACCTTGAATACTGCTGATACGCGGCAAAACTTTTCCAGTTTTGTTTTGGACATCAGACAACAACTTCAGCACTTGGTCAATCGAAACATTCCTGTTCCTGCTTCATGAGTGTGTGGACAGGCTGGTGTGGCTGCCGATGAGATAGCAGACCAACATGCTACAATTGCAGTGAGCAAAGCCAAATCCCTGCTATAAAATCTCGCCTCCTCATTCATGGTCAGAGAGGAAAAAACTGATTCGAGACTTCTACATATTGCAGTGGCAGAGATGCTGGAACACGGACCTGATTGAGCGCAGTTTCCATATTCTATGCCAATAGTCCCAACACAGGGTTATAAAAGCCGGGAAGACAGACCGACAAAAGTCAAGCTAAATCGATTACGAACTCGGTGAACATCAATTCAGGCGTCACCTCGTCAGCTCAATGTACATGTACTGAGGCACCCTACTGAATCGACGAGTATGATTATAGGTGAATGCACCAGTCCATTTGTCATGCGACCATGAACTGTAGGTTGAATCACTTCACATTGAAGCCGCATAACAGCTGCAATGTTATAATGAGGCAACATATGATTATATATCAGATATATCGACAGTCCATGGTAGCTACCATTTGTCTTGGCAACAGTCCATTTGGCGAATCATTGGATCAGACGATGTGCTCCCTGTGCATCGTTCACAAGTGCATGTTGACCTACAATGGACTGTCGATCGGTCCGATGATGATACCATGGACTGTCGTAATATCAGACAGACAGAGAAAAAACTATTAATGGTTCATATTTCTCTTAAACACACACAAGTGGAAGGAATCGAGAGATGAATGAGTCAGTGATACATGAGGCAGGTAGTAAGTTCCCACGTGTTCATTTTGTGCTCATTTCCTCACACTTTAATTCGATGCTAATACCTACCATGGACTGTCTACCAACGCCTAAAAACACCTCTCGCCGCAAAAATGTTTAAAATTTTTGTTAACTTGAAATAGTAATAACCCTACATTTGGTGACAATATAGTACGATATCTCCCCTTCAAAAAATGACTGGACACCAGTAACCATACCTGTCATCGATATGCTGAAAATCGTTCATTTTCGGCTGTAGTCACTGTCGTCTGGTCAGACACACGCCCACGCTTGATAACGAAAGCACCGAAAAACCTACCATTGACTGTGATTTGACACGTGACCGGCGGTTTTCACCTATAATCATACTTGTCGATTCAGTAGGGTGTGAGGGACTGGAGACCACACAAAATCAATCTAGGTAAACCAAGATGGTAAATCAAGGGAATACCATCTAGACGTAACGCTATGAAAACTTCGTGCGAAATGTTCGTCGATATTCTACGAGATCCCATAATAAGCCAATCACGATCATTTCAACCTTTTCGCTCTGACAATGATTGACGTTTACTTCAAGGAGATTAACATCTTCGCATGGCACAATCTTTTGATATTTTCTACCTCTAACAAAGCCAGACTTTTCGGCGGGAGTAAACTCTTTGATGTTTACGGACCCTGTCTGGAAATGATGCCATATTTGGAAACTGTTTCAGGATAATGTTTATATATTAGACCACGAGCTACCGTGTGTAATTACTGTGGGCGTGATTTTGAAATAGTTACAACCAGCTATCCATCTGATTGGCTAACAATAGTAGTTTCATCTCGCACGGGATTTATATAGGGCTGAATTCAGATATAATATTCCGTGATATTATATCTGAGTTTACTGAGATTGACAAAAAAATGTGCTTTCAAATATTATAGGTACATTGCTGAACGAAAACAAATAGTTGATAGTATTGAACATATAGCTTCGTTGGGAACAAGGTCGCTCCATTCGGCAAAGTCAATGATCAACCTATTTTTCTTGCTTACCCGGGCAGACTTCCAGCTGTTGTGAAACAGGATGTACATTTTGCAGTGGCTAAATTTGTGTCCTCTATCACCACATCAATAAATGACAATTCAGTCCGAACAGGAACTGTGTTTACTGTATATGCGTTGGTTCTCTTGGATATCCATTGCTCGTTGAATTTCTGGACTTCTGAATTACTGTAAATGCGTTGAACATTGTGTGTACGTGCTCCTAATGCTCTGCTAGTCACCAACAACCACCACCAGACCAAGTGTGTATTCATAGTACAATTTTGTTTGACCAAGTGTGCAAGTCTTACAGAGGGACTAATCGACACGTTTGAGGGGCACAGTTATTTTTCTAGACTACAACAACAACAACAACAATTGCAAACCTAGTCTAAAGCGTGTATATTGTGTAATGTCGATTTGACGGAGCATGGGCAAGACAGTGTATGATGTTCTCACTAAAATCAGGCAAATATCATGTGGTTCTATGACAATTGTATAGTAGAATTCCCTGGAGAGTATACATTTTTTTTCGCAAGAAGTCTGTAGAAGAAAACAAGCAAGATGAGCGAATGGATAAATTGGAAACTAACATTGAAAAATGCATCTCTGATGCTATTTTGCATCTTCCATCGTGTAGCAGTAAGTGATAAGAGTTCATAAGATAGAAAGGGGATTGGCATGGTCATGATACACAGTGATAAAGAAGATTGGGGTCGACAGAAATGTATCTAACCCAGCAAGATTAGAGGATAAGTAATCTTGATAGAACGAGACCTGGTCGATACAGCTTTCAGAGTAAGCGCGATATATTGCCTAATGTGAGAAAACTTCGGGATACGGCGGATGCACAAATTAGGGAGGTGTACACCTGGTCTGACATTCAAACAAAGACAGGTGAATCAAACACTCCGTATGGAATTAAAGGAAAGACGTGATGTCGGAGAACTAAATTTGATGTTTAAGAAGGGGACAACAGGAGAGGAATGGGCAGCAATGTGGATAGAGGTAATGAGAATGAGCGACGCTCCCCTCATGACCTGGGTTTTCGCTCCCTCAAGAAAAATTAGTAAAGAATATTGTCCACATGTAAATAATTTTTTTCAGAGACTTTGTTGAATTTAATTATATGCACAAGGAGAGCAAGTCGCTGGAAACTCGAAGCCCAACATTAATTTATTCCCAGCTCTTGTGTGTAGCATGATGCTGGAAATACAGCTGAATTAAATCTGGCTTAAGATGAGCATTTTCCAAATCCTACGACAGAGTCGCGATCAATAGACGAGGATGTGATTGGAAATTTGACGGTCGTGAAAACGTTAAGAATTAATCAGTCGAACTCTAAAATTTTATTAAATAAGATGAACGTGGAAATGTGATTAGTGATGTTGATCCGGACATGATTGTTAAAGAGACTTTTTCCTATAAGTGTCAAGTTCAATAACATAATTAAAGCTGAAATTGATTGAATAACTTCGGGTGCTGGCCTGGCGTCACCACGGAAAATTCTACATGGTTACATGTAGCAATCTAGGCGAGATATGGCTGAGGTAAAAACCCCTGTTTGGAGATAAATGCACACCGTTTTAAAGAACATGTATCATGTATATGGTGGGAGATAACTCTGGCAGACGAGAGCACAGGTTTGTTGGGAAGCATTTATCCAGATCGAGTTGGATGTGTATTGTGAGAGACTTTTGATATAGATAGTGAGAATCCAGGACCATTGCATTTATTGAATGTGTCAGTGACAATTTCCTTCAGCAGCTCTTGACTAATCTCACTCGTTTGTAGGGAAGGTCTTACTCATGGGACTTGTTGGTAGGAAATGAAGATTTAATACATAATATAAACTACGGAATCCCGATTGGATTGAGTGACCATGTGTTTTTGTATCTGGAGTGTCCTCATCCCGGGAATGATGTAAATTCTAACATATGTAATTTTTACCGGGGAGAAATATGACGAGACTAGGGCCATGCTGGGTGCTGTTGACCGGAGTGTGTTAAATCTCCTGAATATCCAGAGATTACGTTATGTATTTTAATGCCAGGAACAAGATCACTAGGGCAACACGTTAGGCACAGACTTTAAGCATGAAAAGGGTTCGGCAGATTCTATTTCCCAGAATCCAAAGACAGTCTGGAGATATGTTCGATAGAAAAATAGTGTGGAAACCGGGGTACCAGACTTGAAAGACGAAAGATACTGAAACCAAGTTTAACATTTTGAATGAATTATTCAGTTCTGTATTCACAGGGGAACCGGATAGAGAGTTAACTGAGGTGAATTATTCATTTGAGGACATCCAGTCTTGTGATGTGAACTTCTCGGTCGCTGATGTAAGAAAACTGCATGTTGCTGACATTAGATATATCAAAATCCTCTGGTCCCGATAATTTCCATCCTAGATTTATTCGTGAAGTGGCGGAAGTAATATGTGAACCCTTTCGTGATGGAGTGGTTTCATTTGCGTGGAAAGAAGCAACAGTTTCGTGTATATTTAAGAAGAGAGATAAATCAGACCCAGACAATTATCGACCTGTAAGTTTGACATCTGTAGTATGTAAACCGGTGAGCTCAACAGTTATAAACCATATGAGAGTAAATGGACAGTTTCCCATAGAAGGTTTTCCATAGAAGGTTATTACATAAGCTTCCTCTCCACTAGATCCTTCAGCCATTTGATTCAGGGTATCATGCATGGATCAGACCCCATCTGGAGTATGGAGATTGTGTATGGTACCCATCAACTAAGAAGGAGAATGGAGAATGTCCAGAGAGGAGCTACTCGCTGTATAAACGGTATTGGTGACTTGCCGTACCAGGCACGGTGGAAGCAATTGGCGATGGCACTATTACTGCAGAAATAGTCAAGGGGGCAGGGGCCTCCTAGGTCCGGGAAGCTCCAGGAGTCTTAGATGGCCGGAGATGCATTCTAGCGTATTTCCGAGTAATAAAACAAGACATCTTGGCCTGTGTAATCTCTATTTATATTGCATGTTTTGTTGTTTCTCACAATTTGTTTTTAAATATTCGCTGTTAAGCAAATGATGATGTTCGGAAATATAAAGAATTTAACCCTTTGTTTAACGCTATAAGATATAAGTGGAGTACACGGAAATCCTTCCTAGTCCAAATCACAAATGGGGTACCTGGATAAAATATGTGATATTTGGTGAGAGCAACAGTCGTTACCCTAGCAACTCAGTTGTTGGGACTAAAAAGTTCCGACGGTCAACATCGAATGGGCCAAAAATCTTAATGTTGGCTGCTTTTTCTGCAAATCAAATTAGACATGAATAATGTAATAAAAGACGCTATCTCAATATATAATATTAACATCGAGGATTTCCCCGCAAAACCATCTCTCCCACAAAGAAATAATTGAAACTAAGTGTTGGATGGATTGAAACAACTAAAATTGTTCAGAAAGTGCTCATTCATGCAAAATTGCCATAACAGTATACCATGAGCATACGTTTTCAGTTATGTTCCTCTGTAAGTAATTCAAATATCAACAACGATCACAGAAGAATTTGGTGAACTACATATTTGTGATGAATATTATAGCTATCATAGCATCGGACAGTCAGACACTTGGAAATCTTGATCAAATGGAATGAAAGTAGCAAAATTAGCCACATGTCGTTTGTTTTAGGCCACCGCGCCACTCCCACCTTTCCTAGTCATATGGCACCTATTCTAAGATTATATTATTACCCAATGGCACAGACACACGTATTCACACATAGGGTCCTTCATATTACATGTACTTCTCAGTGACAGGGTTGCACGCACGACAAGACAGTGACGTGGACAGCTATCGGTTGCATATATCAGTTTGGGAGAGCAAGAATAAATAAGCCATTAGTGAGATTCGAACCTATGACCTTTCATACACGCGGATATAAGATGCATTAGACATTCAATATGCCTCGACAGACAATTGAACTTTTATAAGTTTCATAACCTGCAAGAACTGGTGATTGATACATCAAATATTACCGTCGGGACTTTTTAGTCCAATTCGAAAAAGTCTGATAATACCCAAAACTAATTAACCTAATTTCGATAGGAAACTGGGCTGTTTTCCCAAAAAGGAAAAAACACCATTATGTTCTTGAGGTTAAAAATCACTCCTAAAAAAATTTCCAGTTAGATTGACTAAAAACCCTCTTAAAATAAAGTGCAACACTGTTCTTGTGTAATCCTCTATGTTTTGCTAGGAGGGTTTACCGTGTGTCTGATGTCGTTACCGCGGGTTGTTGGTCAGAGCTCGAGGTCGCTATAGTTTGTTTCAGATAATCGAAAATAACCTCCTGCTTGTAGCTGAATGTCCCAACGGCAGGTTTGTGGAACTGATTGTAAGCTCAGTTAATTAAGATGGGGTGAACAAAGTGTTAAATAAGAAATATATATCATTTAAATCGAAAGGTTCATTAAACTTTTACCATGACACTAGACCCGTAACAGATTTTTTTCTACTTGTTGGCGGTCGAACACAGTTCAGCTTATGAATGTGAATCAGCAAGGCTGCCCCTCGTGCTTGTACATATGATTTTCGCTTTGTGCTGCCTTTTTTATCTTTCCCTATCTTGTTTTTTTTGTGTGTGTCATGTGTGTGTTTCTTCTTTTTCCGCTTAAAATATTGGGGGATCCACCTCCCCCCCCCCCCTACCTCGGGACCCACCCGCGGGTTCCGCCTTCCCTGAGTACGATTCAAGATTCAAGATTTTATTGTACGAACACCAGATATGGCAGAGTACAAGAGTAAATAAAATCAGTAGAACATTAAAATACTGAAATGCAAAACAGAAGCATATGTTATCTATATACATGTGAACGTGAATATAGCTTTGGTAGGGGACAGTCACTCGCTATCATTTCGGTACCATTTCATTAGTGTTGAACACACTGTATTAATTATTGTTGGACTATCACGGCATGACATTATGAAAATGAACTTATCAGCAGTTGTTAAATCAATGAAAGCCGGATATATACGAAGAGCGGTTAGCCAGATTAAATCTATCTAGGTCAGCAATATTCATATAGTTTATAATCCTCAATGTTACATCATTACCAAGCAGGTAGAGTCGTTCTGTGTATGTCTGTTATGGTATTTATTCGTAAATTAAGAATTGAAATATCAAACACCATTTTTCCCCCAAGCACGGTAATATTAGGTACAATTCTTTACAGCTTCGACTCGACCCTGGTCTCGGCGTGAACGCTTGTGGTTCATGACCTGGGCATCGAGGATGACTGTCATAGTCCAGCAATAGTGGTTGATAGCACGCAATACAGCCCACACAACGCGTATGTGCATGGAAGGCGCTGGATTTGGTTATCGTTGTGCGTTTCAGAAGTGGCATGCTGTTATATGGAATATGGAATAGGGGTCTTTGGATTATGGATGCGGAAATTCTTTGATGGAAGACGACTGAAGCTTGTAATTCAAGCCTACGCTGAACAGCTTTTAAAACTGGCGATTTAGTCCAATCGGTCATCTCGACACTCGCTGGTTATCATGGTCATAATTATTCATATATAGTGCAACATTTATTCAGTGGTTTTTGTCACAGCATGTACGCGGTGAAATACCCTCAGAACCCGTCTTAATTCATCAGACATAACCACCACATACACATACGTGTAAAGCACATACCAAGAATCTAACGACTCGTGATATGTGTTGGATCTCAGGTACGCTTTTATTGTAGACAAACCTGCATAGTTCTTTTTCCACATTTTATTGTCCCCTCCCGCTTAACCCGGGGCTAGGGGCCGTACGAACCCATGTACTTCAAGATCCTCGTGGTGCTCATATGAACAATCACAATCAAAGCGTGACTGGGATACATCATTCTCTAGATGATGAATTTACAACGATTATTATACTGATCAGCGATACGGATTTTGTGATTTTGGAACATCATGATGTCTTGTCGGCATCATTGAAAACTGTTGACCGCTTCTCTCTTGCAGGAAACTAGCCTATGTTTATGTATACTGTGGTTGTCTTTTTGAATTTGATGCTAATACTGTTATATGGAATATGGAATAGGTCTTTGGATTATAGACACGGATAGTCTTTAATGGACGACGGCTGAATTATGAATGACGGACTAGACGCTTGTAATTAGAATGAGTTTATTCCACAAGGAGATAGTTTAGGACACTTAGCAGTAGGTTATAGTACCAGGGCATATGTTAGAACAATGAATAGAAGATAGTGCCAGAAAATAATACGGTGTTGGCGAGAAAATTAAGACAGTGCATGTTTTTTAGCTATTCATGAAGAAATGGTTCTCAATCGACATGTGAAAAATATCTTTTCCCGTGATGGCTGTACAGGTAGAGGTGAAGGATAAATTGTATATACATGGAAGAAATTGAAGAATATTATTTAATCGAGTGTTACTAAGGCTAAATATGATAAAATATAATGATATCAATTTCCGTTGAAATACTTTTGTTTATTTTCTCGGGATTAACCGGAGTACATGGTGTCTTTCAGATGACTCCATTTTTATATCGAGATGGGACCTGACGTGATGATGCTTCCTTATGAGTCTGAATTCCAGCAGGACAGAACAATTTTTACTTCTCCGTTTTCCTCAACGCGGAAGGTCCTCACTCCTCTGCAAAAAAGGTCAAAGTTGAACAAATTGAGGTCAAAGTTAAAAAACTAACAATTCCGACATCCATAAAAGTTAAGTGTTTTACAGTGTATCATTCTCTCAACAGAAACCAAAGGTAACAGTAAGAGTGTGATAATCCGCTTGTAAAACGGACATGGAAAGGGGTTGACGGTCGTCATGGTTACGATACAGATTAGTTATAGTGAAACTAGATCGCACCCTATTCCACTGGCAGCCTAATATGATTGTTTTTGCGCATTACAATATACTTACTTGCCCAGGAAGTAGGTACCATCTGCCTCGCCAGCCTCACTGATGTGGAGAGCTATAGCATTATTTTCATTATGCCAGACTAGTCTATTAAAGGTAAGGTTCTTCCATTGTGCATAGTTGCCGGATTGTTGCAGGTTATCCAAATCTTTGAAGTAATCTAAAAATAACACATTACAAGTATTCTTCAATTTAATTTATTAGAGGCCATTAGTTCCTGTTTCATAGTTACGAAACTAATAGGGATTTTCTGCTTCTCTTCCTTCATCAACGCATCGGCACATATAAACCTCATATTTAAGTGTCTTTTCAATCTGAAGCAACGTACATGCATATTGCAATATCTAACATCTGACAATGGAGCAATGAACAATCATGTGTTCTCGTCAAGTAACCCGAGACCAATCATTCATCTCAATGTGATTCATATCACGCCTCGATCAAAGAAATTTGGGCTACATCCGTTATCTGCGGTTCGTTGGATGGCTTTCGCTCGAACTTCCAGCTGGGCCGTTTGTCCATCGCTGATCATTTGATGTAGACACCTGAAACGAGGACATCTTGCCAGACGATTGGCAGATTCCATGTGTTCCACGCGTCCTCGTATTCGCTTATATCTAGCCAGGCGATTGGCAGACTCAATGTGTTCCACGAGTTTTCGTACGTCGTTTTTAAATAGTCAAACAATTGGCAGACACAATGTGTTCCACGAGTTCTCGTACGTCGATTGTAACTAACCAGACGCATGGTAGACTCAATTCCACGAGTTGACATATGTCGCTTGTATCTAGCCAGGCGAATGGCAGACCCAATGCGTTCCACGATTTCTCGTACGCCATTTGTAACTACACAGATTACAAGCGTCTGGTCCGTCATTCATAATTCAGCCGTCGTCCATTAGAGAATATCCGCGTCCATAATCCAAAGACTGACATAGTCAATCTGTTCCATGCCGTCTCCATAAGACCGAGGACCATATGTGGATGGAAATACGGCCTGAAATGTCCGCGAAATTAAATGGAATGGATGGAATTTAATTTAGGTTGGTTTAAATAATATATATTGGTGCAGACAGCTGATTTATCTGAACCATAGCTAAAATCTGGGTTGAAAGAGAACGTAATTAGTTGATCTCTTGTAATAATGCTAATATCAAGATTGGAACGGTAGGAACCTATTGGAATTGATTAATTGTTCATGATAGGGGGTACCTGTATTCCCAGATTGGAACGGTAGGAACCTATTGGAATTGATTAATTGTTCATGATAGGGGGTACCTGTATTCCCAGATTGGAACGGTAGGAACCTATTGGAATTGATTAATTGTTCATGATAGGGGGTACCTGTATTCCCAGATTGGAACGGTAGGAACCTATTGGAATTGATTAATTGTTCATGACAGGGGATACCTGTATTCCCAAAGATGATCGGATATTCTGGGGGAAGATTGATTGTGTCGACTGAATGCATGCTTGTCACTCCTGTCAGGTCTCCCGCTGTGAACAGCTGGCTCCATTTCTTGTATGAATCCACGATTGTGTCTATCCATTCTGTAAGTATAAAACAGACAATTTTCATCCATCAGTCTCTGGAACTCTCAGGCGTTCTAACGGAGGAAGCTGCAAAGGACGGGCCCATGGTTGATTGAACTGAATTTGACAATACGGTTGGGAAACGTCGCTCTCTATTTTCTGATTTTGAGTAATTTCTGACATGTGGTTCAGATAAACATGTTCCTATAACACTTTGATTCAGAGTAAGAGGCCTACCCTAATTTGAATCCCCATGTTTATTGATGAAACATTTCCTTCCAAAATTGTTGGTAAACTTCGGCCGCGATTCCGTCTACAAATGGACTTTTGTCATTGTGTTATTAATCATTCTAATTTATTCGCTTCAACGTATATGCGTCAGTTTCGGCATTCATTATTAAGTCGTCGTCCACACGAGATCTTCTGCGTCAAAAATGTAAAGACCTTTCAAAATAGTCAGATATCGGCTACTATCAACACACACGCACATATAGAGAGAGAGAGAGATTGCAGAATTAGATTCAACGTAACGTTCAGCAATATTGCAACCAAAAAGCGACGACATGCTACCAACAATTTATAGCAGTACCAACTATCAACAGGCATCAAATGAAAATTACTCAAACTGTTCAGTTTTACCACGTAGAATTAGTCATTGGATCTAACATATTCTGGCCATTCCTCCGAACTACCAACCCAGGCCTCCACAAACTAAAAATGACCAAATAGATTTTGCAATATTGATCAACTAAAATAGGCTTTAACTTGGAGTAGCCAAATTAGTAAATAGGAACATTGCATGACAATAATGGCAAAATAGGAAGCTGGTTAACTCTTGTAAACACAATGATTAATGATAATTATTCAGTCTCAAACTGACCTTGTTCAGTGAGGGCTACTGATCCAGCCACGAAATAACCAAGCACAAAACATAGGATCTTCATTGTTTTTCTGTTCATAAAGTAAAAGAAAAGACGCAAATCACATACAGGACGATTTGAAGGATAAGGTACCGGTAATAGTTCATTTTGATAGTTCAATTTTGGCTAAACGCCATAAAAATAGTTTCGTGTACCTTGGCAGAATCGCATATGGTAGTATCATGTTAATAAAATTTTGAAAGCAGTGGGTCAGTGGGCGTGTAGATTTTGCCCATGCCCTACCGGATGTTCAAATACGAAGACCTCATTGAGGGGGGTAAGCTTGTGAAAGTGACAATTGTAATTAGTCCAGCAATTGTACCTGAGATTTACTCCAGGATACAGTTGAGCGTTTGAGGGTGTCAAAGAGAGAACCCGTCCCAGATAAATGTGAGCACCTCAAGTGTCAAACAACCCCCATAGATTAAGCTTGTCCAACATCTGGGTCAAGATAGACCGCTCTGGGTCAAGTGTATCATTCAGTTATATGTATATGCAAGTTTGAAGTCTTTCTTATTCAGTAATTGGTTGACCTTGAACAGTTGAGTTTGGATTTGTTGCGAACATCCACATATTATCCCAATGTTTGGCACTACAACTTGGCGACGCAGACGACGATCCTAATGGCGATAGCGCATAATGCGCATTGCAATAAAACACGACCGCACTGCGGTGGTCTAATAGTTAAAGCGTCGGCCTCGTAAGCGGTAGGTACTGGGTTCGATCCCAGGCCGGGTCATACCTAAGACTTGAAAAAATGGAACTTGTTGCTGCCTCGCTTACGCTCAGCATTAAGAGGATAGAACAAGCACTGGTTCGCTCGGTGTCAGTATAATGTGACTGAGTGGGGTGTCATGTCTGCCTACGGCATGATATTTCAGTGGGACAGCACTATAAAATGGCAGCATTAGATCTGCTCTGTTACAAGTAGGTACCCCTGCCCCTCCTCCTCCCCTCCCTTCCCTTCCCAGTCGTGATATAGCTGAAAAAATGTTGAAAGCGACGTTAAACCCTATTCACTCACTCACTCACCCTGCAATAAAACACACACCATCTGGTGTAATACCTGGACCGTAGATTCCGGTAGTCATTTGGTTTCGACCATTCAATTATGTACGTGTTACTCGATATCACTATGAGAGGTAATGTTTTCTACCTAGATTGTCCGTGGTCAATTATGAATGACGGACTAGACGCTTGTATTGTGACTAACTCCAGTGGTCCTGCTGCTGGACTCAGTGATGTGAATGTTGTTGCTTGTTACGGAGTATTTTGGAAAATGCTGAAGTGCCCGAATATAATGGCAGTGCATGTGCGGTGGAATTAATTCCTGGATCAAAAATTAAATGATGAGAATTTATCTGTATGAACCAGTAAACGAACAAAAATTGATTAAAATTCATTGTCAACTGCATGGTTAAACATTATTCAACTGAACCAATATTTGTTTTACAAAATTTTCTCTGTATTTTGCAGGAGTTTCTTCCACATTGTGCATAGCTTAGATTGGAGGAAAGTGAGAGTTTATAAAGTTTTTTATTTTAACTCTGTGTTTCAACCTTTCACAGAATCTGCTCCCCTGGATGACTTTTAATGACGGCAGATCTACTTCCACAAGTTACAGTATGCCAATGTACATTTTTCTGTATCCAGTGGATGATACATGCATATTTCTTCACTCTGCCCAACTCCATCGTTATGCTAAAGTTTTCATCCTTCTATTCAATTGGGTATCCTGACAAAGTTCTACGACGTTCCGACTCAAATGAAATTGTGGTCCCCCATTTGTGTTAGATGCCTCTTTTCTGATCTGTTATTCTATTAGTTTGCCCAAAGTGTATCAATACCGTCCTGGTGAAGTTTCATGACTGATCGACTGTCAGAATTACAGTACGATCATGAGTAATTTTGAACAAGGCGTTCATTTTACTACTTTGCAGAGATTATACCAATTCACCTGCATGCCGTTCGGCCTGTGTCGGTTGCCAGGGGGCGCTGCTACTTATATACCCTTTTCTCAGCATTCTATATGAAAATATCAGGATAAGTCGAGATACTAGAGACATGGGGAGATAATTCCGATCAGTGGTCAACGGTCCACAGTCATTTCAATGCAAAACGTCTGGAAAGAAGTACTGAACCCATCCATTTTTTCTTGCGACAAAGTTTAGACTGGGGCAGAATATCAGACTGTGGTGATACGCGCATGCACACTCTGGAGTAGTCTTCGAGGTGCTTATGTTCACGCTGTATCTTTCTACGTCACCCCCTTGATGTTGCATTGAATTGTTGCCTGTATATGGTGATATTCTGCTGGTGGACGTTTCGTCCCCGAGCTTGCTCTCTGTGCAAATCATTGTGAGTGTAGTTTTGTGACTTGTAACCATGGTGAAAAATGAAGTGCTTGATCGACGTTCCGGCCTCACAGATATTTGTTCTGAATATGGACTTTTTATTGATAATTCTTGTTTGGGCCGTTTCTTCTATGTAGTGGTCACATAGTTTATCATTTTCCAGAATATGACTTTATAGGGCTATTACAACATCGCTCTGAAATATTTCTATCTAATACCGCTCAAGCCGGGTCTAGGGCTGTCTGGATATGTCATTCAATCTGTCCACATGAACAGCTACATTTAAAGCGTGGCTGGGATACAAATCATCACAGGGATCAGTTTTGGTTCTTGTGATGTTTTTAGAAGTATGCAGTCAGTATATTTGTCTGTGGGGTCATGTGACTTCTCGTCAGTACGGCGGCATGTTTTCCCACCACCCTGTCAATGTTGGATCTAATTGACGTATCCATGTATATTCTTATGTTACTGCCTATCTTAAGCGAATCGATGTCACCTGCACTGAGGGTCACCCTTATTTAAATCACTCAGCAAAACTAGTGGAATCACACAAAAAAAACAGATGAAAAACGTCTTATACTGGATATCCTAACTGAAGCTCTTCTGCAAATGAAACATGAGAACAGTTACTTTCGGGTTCACGACAGAATTAAAAAACAATTGTCGGTACATAGAGATGTCGGTACATACCTCGTAAATCGTCTGAATTTCGGTTTCGAAACGCGGGGCGTGATAACCTGTCTTCCAAAACGAATAATCCCAAGGAATTAAGAAAACAATTGACGACTAAACACCTAGTCGAAAGAACGTAGGAAAAATAATACGCTACGAGCTAACCGGTTTTATCAAAGGCCCTTTTATAAACAATAAGATTGGATTGGCATATGACTTATTCAACATCATTGGGACCGTTATGTTGTTCCTAATTGACTCAGAGAAAAGTTTGGTACCATATCATGGAAGTTCATTAATAAGGTTTTAAAACAGTTTAATTTTTGGGACTGTGATCAGAGGCTTCTCTGGGTAAGCTGGTCCACCTTATCGAATCTTAATACTGATTCTGGAAAAGGCACAGGTCGTGTGGTGTGAAGTAAAAATGTGTAAGACGAAATGATATAGGGAGTCGAAACTATGTTGGTCAAATAATACATATATATTCTTATGGGTTACATTCTCTACGAACATGAAAAAAATGCTATCACTAAATCTTGATTAAAAATTTGAGGAGTTCAAATCCTTCGGTACTGGGGAAGACGAGTATACTAACTGTCCTGGATAGAGTGACGGTTTTAAAATTTACTTTCACTAAATCTACTAAATAACTTATCACTCAACCGTATCCATCCGTATCTTTCGTGAATGAAATGAAATCCACTGTTTGCAACTTCATTTGGATGGATCTGTTTTTTAAAACAAAGCGAACACAAATTATTTTGCAATTCAACAAGGGGGAGTAAAGTTAACTGATCTTGATGAATTCATAAAAGCTCTAACAATAAGATCAATAAGATTATAAGATTAATATTATGGGCGCGTGGTCTCCAGGAATCAGACATAGAGAGATAAGATGAATATTATGGGCGCGTGGTCTCCAGGAATCAGACATAGAGAGATAAGATTAATATTATGGGCGCGTGGTCTCCAGGAATCAGACATAGAGAGATAAGATGAATATTATGGGCGCGTGGTCTCCAGGAATCAGACATAGAGAGATAAGATTAATATTATGGGCGCGTGGTCTCCAGGAATCAGACATAGAGAGATAAGATGAATATTATGGGCGCGTGGTCTCCAGGAATCAGACATAGAGAGATAAGATGAATATTATGGGCGCGTGGTCTCCAGGAATCAGACATAGAGAGATAAGATGAATATTATGGGCGCGTGGTCTCCAGGAATCAGACATAGAGAGATAAGATTAATATTATGGGCGCGTGGTCTCCAGGAATCAGACATAGAGAGATAAGATGAATATTATGGGCGCGTGGTCTCCAGGAATCAGACATAGAGAGATAAGATGAATATTATGGGCGCGTGGTCTCCAGGAATCAGACATAGAGAGATAAGATGAATATTATGGGCGCGTGGTCTCCAGGAATCAGACATAGAGAGATAAGATGAATATTATGGGCGCGTGGTCTCCAGGAATCAGACATAGAGAGATAAGATTAATATTATGGGCGCGTGGTCTCCAGAATCAGACATAGAGAGATAAGATTAATATTATGGGCGCGTGGTCTCCAGGAACTGTGACATTATGAGGCGCGTGGTCTCCAGGAATCAGACATAGAGAGATAAGATGAATATTATGGGCGCGTGGTCTCCAGGAATCAGACATAGAGAGATAAGATGAATATTATGGGCGCGTGGTCTCCAGGAATCAGACATAGAGAGATAAGATGAATATTATGGGCGCGTGGTCTCCAGGAATCAGACATAGAGAGATAAGATGAATATTATGGGCGCGTGGTCTCCAGGAATCAGACATAGAGAGATAAGATTAATATTATGGGCGCGTGGTCTCCAGGAATCAGACATAGAGAGATAAGATTAATATTATGGGCGCGTGGTCTCCAGGAATCAGACATAGAGAGATAAGATGAATATTATGGGCGCGTGGTCTCCAGGAATCAGACATAGAGAGATAAGATGAATATTATGGGCGCGTGGTCTCCAGGAATCAGACATAGAGAGATAAGATGAATATTATGGGCGCGTGGTCTCCAGGAATCAGACATAGAGAGATAAGATTAATATTATGGGCGCGTGGTCTCCAGGAATCAGACATAGAGAGATAAGATGAATATTATGGGCGCGTGGTCTCCAGGAATCAGACATAGAGAGATAAGATGAATATTATGGGCGCGTGGTCTCCAGGAATCAGACATAGAGAAAGATAAGATGAATATTAAGGGGCGCGTGGTCTCCAGGAATCAGACACATAGAGAGATAAGGATTAATATTATGGGCGCGTGGTCTCCAGGAACTGTGACATAGAGAGATAAGATGAATATTATGGGCATGTGGTCTCCAGGAATCAGACATAGAGAGATAAGATGAATATTATGGGCGCGTGGTCTCCAGGAATCAGACATAGAGAGGATAAGATGAATTATTATGGGCGCGTGGTCTCCAGGAATCAGACATAGAGAGATAAGATGCATATTATGGGCGGTGTGGTCTCCAGGAATCAGACATAGAGATAAGATGAATATTATGGGCGCGTGGTCTCCAGGAATCAGACATAGAGAGATAAGATTAATATTATGGGCGCGTGGTCTCCAGGAATCAGACATAGAGAGATAGGGAACTACCGCAGATAATTTCAGTACTTGAATGCGACCTTCCAAAATCCGTGATTTATGAAATATGTTCAGGCAATATGTTTTTCGAGGCTGGTTTTCCTACATGGAAATATAAAAATGTAAAACACTGGATCATACAGTTTTCCAACCGATCTTGATTAATAAGAAAATAGGAATTGAATAAAAAACTGTATCCTATCAACCTGTCGGAACTGACGCTTGCTAACAAAGGTGTGCGAAAGATAAATGATTTGTTGGATGAAAACGTGGGATGGCTTGACTTTCAATCATTCAAATAAATGTATGATATACCTTTAAATCCTGCATACGGCGTATAGATATCTCACCTTGTCGCATTTGTTCATATGCAGACAGTAACGATTTCAAGCAAAGCTCATAATATTATTTCAGAAGCTTGTCAAACAAGGCTAATATACGATCGAAGTGTGCAAGATCTATGGAGCAAAGTTTCGTAACTTGTGTCTTATCCCGTTAAACCAGGGCTAAGGGCCGTTTGAATATCAAGTGTTTCACATTTCCATGGTGATCAGTGAATATCCACAATCAAAGCATGTCTGAGCTATATACTATAGAAGACGACTTGAAAGTTCATTTGATTAAAGAATAATTGTCATTGATTAGGAATATCATCATGTTCTGTTAACATCATTGAATACTGTTGAACGCTACTCTCTTGTAGGAAGCAACCTTGTGTTTTATTATTCTTATTTCGTGCATATTTGGACATTGTGTTAGCTGTCATACGAAATAGCTCATTCTATTATTGACGCGAAAATTCATTGATGGACGATGGCGGAATATTAAATGTAGGATGCTATGTAAATTTTATGTCTTATACTGTGATTCATGAACTATACAAAACGCCTTACATGTACAGTTTACCCTTGCGAATTACTCTTCTCTCACCATGCCCTTCTATATTAAAGGATTTTTTCACCCTATGTTTTTTTTTGTCGAAAATCCATTATATATGATCAGGTTTAGTCTGTTCATTAAAAAAAAACTAAAAAAATTCTGAGTGAGTAATAGTGATTTTAAACCAGCCTGTTCTGTGCCTCACGGCGTATACATATTTTTAGAATGAAAACGAGGCCGTGAAACACGAGACATCAAGTTTGTAACGCCTCGACAATGGACAAGCAGCTGATATCACCAGATTACATACTGTGCCAGTGTTGCTTAACTGTGACAAATTGAATTAAAATCTTTATGTAAACTGAAGTTTTGTGAAATTATTTACTGTTCGATGACTTAATACCTCGGACTTCATAACAATTTGAATAGCCGTGAAAATATCATATTTGTGCAGATTATATACGTCTGTACAAACAACCTGAAAAGCTGGTGTGGTAATTTTTTCTCCTTCATTGCGATGGGCCGTTTGAATGTTTTTGCATTGATGCACCATTATCGCCGTCTGGAATTTGAGTCATCAAAATACAGCAAATTATTCAATTATTTCAAGAAGAAAAAATAATCAAAATGGATTGCAAAACTGAAACAACATCAGATATTCCCGATTCTCACAAATGAAAAATTCCTTGTCATACCCGGTATTCGCCGGGAATATAAAATGTGTGGTTTTCGCGTCGCGTTTTCGTGTTTTCGCATTTTAGAAACCTCAAAAGATACAGGTTTTAAAATATATAGTATGGTGATCTTTTTCTTGTAAATTACTGCGAAACGGTCAACGAAAAAGATGGTGTGGATTTTCCTGGAAATACTGAAACGTATAATAGATTTGAATTTTGGTGAAATTATCACAATTAATTACACAACTTCTTAAAACTTCCTATGTGTCCAACATTATTGGATCATGACAAATATTAATATTTTGTTTTCTTCTGAATGTTAACCGGGAAATTACATCATATCCTGCTATAACGACAGCCACGTGTTGGATATCTGGACTGGGTATCGGTAAGGAGTATTCATTGTCAGATTCACGAGAGGAACAACTTGCACCTGTAATCAATGCTAGGATATGATATATTAATATCCATCCACATATTAAACAGTAACTAGTGTATGTAATTAGCTGAATAGTTAATATTTCTGGCTCAAGGACAGCTTTCAATCCAGACGGTTAGCAGAAAAAGTGCCTGTCGTCATTTCTCTCCAAGCATTTCTACAAATTGGGAAAAGTCGATTGATCTTGAAATCTATTCGTTGCTACTATGGATGTTTAGACAAGTTGAAAGAAATCTTCCTCCGGGATTTTGAGTTTTGTTTCCGATAAAACGGAAATAGCAAAATATGTGAAGGAGTAAATGCCCATTCACAGGCTAAAATATACAGCTGTTCATTAACGAGTTTACTGGCAATAATTCAGCTATAGAACTCGCAATAAATTTGCAAAATATTGTTAAATAATTAGTAATCTTTCTGAATCAAATTCTAGAGGAAATAATATTGTGATCAGAATCATTTAAGCAATTATTGAGAATATCAAAGGGATATGAAGCACCAGCACCAAATGGGAGTTTGCTATCGGTTACGATACTATGATGTGGCAGAAAATACTACTGATACACGACTGAGATGGATAGAGTATGAACAACCCGTAAGATCATCACAACACCTGATTTTTTCGTTCGTCATTAAATATAGTTGATCAATCAATGTACATTTACCAACGATGTGTTGAGAGTTTTCCAGAAATAAAAATAAGTAAATAAAATAAAAGGAGTCCATGCTAATTATAATTGGATATAATAGTATGGTATGAACAGTATGAGCCATGCGTGCCACTGGGTAATTATATGGTGCATGCATTGTGACTGTAAGGGTGTGACGCAGTACGGGCGTATGTAAAGGTGTATGTAAGTATAATGTGTTAGTGCAAAATTGAGAAAAAATGAATGTTTGACTTTGAACTGCTAGACGATTTCCGGCTAATCATCAAAACCCTTTTTCGTTAAACACTGTGAATTTGTCAATGCAATTTTACCGTATAAGTTTAAAACTACTCACGAAAAATCCGATCTCGTCGGTTTCTATGTATACGAGTTGTGGATTGAACAGTACACGTCGGTTCTCCAGGTGAATTTGGGATTTATTTCTCGGCTCTCATATATTAAATAAAACAACTGATCGTTTGTTAAAGCAATCTACTTGATGATCTTATATCTTCATAATGATCTATATGCCGGAGGTTGGACGATCTAAATCATCATAATGATCTATTTACCAGAGGATTTCCATTCATATCAACCTTTTACTTTACAGGACCAGGGACCATGATAGGCTGATACAAACTACGTACAATAAGAAACATTGTCAAAATAAATTAACAAATGCAGATTAGATTCTTAACATTCGGTTCGATTGTTGCCCAGATTTTCAATTTTGTAGTAGACAATCGCATTTAATATTAATTCAATCAAAACTCTACATGATAGAAATTTTAACTGACGAAACGAACTTTGCAAGATTAAGTATCATTTCATTATTTTGATCCAATACGATTGTATGAGAAAAACCCGGTGGAAATCCAAAGCCCACTCTACATGACAGAAATAGAAACTTGTTCTGGAACTGTTGAACAATCTGACAACGTTATGAACGAATTAAGGCAGTGTTATCACCTACACAGAGGAGCCTCTTTTAAAAATAATCCATGTGAAGGAGAGGGAAATCTATCAAATTTCTATTTGAAAATTTGATTTCACCAATCAAATTTTTTGAAACTGGAAGATATCCCGTAATGCATTGTTATCTCTATACAATGTCATAAGCTTCAAAGTCAGTCCGGAATGAAAACCGTCTAGTACATCTTACATTGTACTAAACGAATCAAGATTATTAAATAAAAATAGGCAAAATTTTCATAAAACTTATTAACGGAAAATAACCCGTCTATTATACATCTTACATTGTACTAACCGAAAAATATACAAGATTATTAAATAAAAATAGGCGAAATTTTCATAACATAACATAAAATCTGATAAAAAATAAGCAAATATAGGAACAGGATTTGTTTGGCTGTACGTTTCCAACAATATATTCAGAAGCACGAAATAATCTATCTTACAGTGTTTCCAGTATCAAGTTATCCTCAGAATCCTCATGATAAATTATCTTTTGAAACTATGGAGGAAAACCGATTCTGAATACTGCACCTTCTGTAACCAGAAAAAGAGACCCTCATCCAGTTTTTTTATCATTGCACTTATTGGAACTTGGACAAGAACTCCAAGAATATACAGGGAGCATGAACATTACAGTGGAGAAAGTTCCAGGTCTCGATAACAAGTGGTGATGGGTAATACATACTCGAGCTTAGTCAATCAGTTGCTACTATTCTCAGATGAGTTATTTATTTGAGCTGATCCGTCATCACAGCTCCCGAGCTAGCGTTTCTAATTCCGCTTAAGCCGATGCTAGGGGCCGTGGATACTTCGTAGTCTTCACATGAACAGTTACAATAAAAGCGCGACTGACATACTGAGGCTACGACTGAGGCTATATGGTTGCTTTCTGGTCGTCAGACATCGTCAAATTTCCCCACCTTTTGCATATCTGTCCAATCTCCAACCATAAGCCGCCCACGGCGATAGTCATTTTAGTGTATAGACGCTGCGTGACGTATTTAAATATGCCAAACCGTTCAGTTTTAAAGGAAAATGGTTGTTGTTTTTTCGGTTGCTGAGTGTCTTAAGGGGTCTGACCGGAAGAACAAGTTCGTTTTCCTGCGCTTGTTATTTTTAAATAATGTAATTAATGTAAGTCACCATGAAACTGTTCTAGGATTCAATTATTACAGTTCCATTGACATAAGTTCTCAGTACTCCAAGACTATCGTTGTTCACAGACACAGTCGGTTGTGACAAGTAATAAGTAGACCCATTTTTTGCAGCCTACTTAAACTTATTCATACCTTTACTCATCTTCCCCATCCAGCCCCTTTATAATTTACTTGATTTGCATTGTTGCGCCAGTATGGCCAGGGGCTGTCCTGATTGGCTGGTCAACTGTTTTCTGAAGACTCTCACAATACACGATGGCTAAAAATTTGTTTTGTGAGATATTGCTTCGCCGATTTCCGTTCTGATTTTCCCATCAATTATCAATTCATCTTGCGTCAGGACGTAGGAAAATATTTTCATCTACCCCTAATCCACTCAAAAGTTGAAGGTCGACAAGTCAATCAATGCATTCTTCTAGCATCGGTTTCACTGAAGATCATGTTCCTTAGTGAGGTTCTTGGATGTTTATGCCAGTGGGTTGGCTACAAGGTGGCGTCATTAGTTTCTGATCTGACACCACTGACCCTGTCCTCAATAAGGAAATGAATAAGGAAATGACATGTGCGGTCAGATATATAAAGAGTTCTGCATCCATATTTGTGCATCCAGACTTTGCTCGTAGAGAGCGACAAGATGGTGTCAGCGGTGCTGTTCTGAACGAGGAGAAAACCTGTATTGCCATTGTCGAAGAGTTGAACCTTCTTATTTGGCGCATGGACTATACTCGTAGAGAGCTATACGATAATAACATTAATTTTCTGATTCTACACCAGGGGGCGCTTCTCTGAATTAGAAATAGTGCCATTAAATTGAAGAGCTGGTGTGTGTACTTTAAAATCCTCATGGTACTCATATGAACAGTCACAATCAAAGCGTGCTTGAGATACATCATTCTTTAGATGACGACTTTAAAAAGAATATTATGGATTAAGAATACTGATCAGCGATACGGATTTGATATTTTTGGAACATCATGCTGTCTTGCCGGCATCGTTGAAAACTGTTGACCGCTTCTCTCTTGCAGGAAACAAGCCTATGTTTATGTATACTATGATTATCTTTTTGAATTTGGTGCTGATACTGTTATATGGAATATGGAAAAGGTCTTCGGATTATGGACGCGGATATTCTCTAATGGACGACGGCTGAATTATGAATGACGGACCAGACGCTTGTAATTATATTCGTGTAACAGGCTACCATACCAGTAGGGCTATGTCGATCAATATAGCTGCTGGACGCCAAAACAATACTTCACAGAGGATTTCTCTGCCTAAAATGACAGATCAACTTGGAATAAAACCTGCGACCTTATCAGAAACCACAACACTAGTTATAATTATAAAACTGTTTTCAAAGGTTTACTAATGTGTATCTGGTATATGAGTCATTCAAGTATGATGAAATATAGTAGCATGTTGTAAATGTGTATAAAAAGCTGGGATTTTTCTAAGGTAAGGTGAAATATATTATAGTGTTCTGATTCACCATCTAATATATTAGCATGTATCTCCAGTAATCAAGATATATGTTAGAACACTGAACAGATGATAGTACCAAAATTATACGATTTTGGCGAGAATAGACATTGTATGTTTTTTGCTTTTCATGTAGGAGAGGTTCTCAATCGAATGTGAAAAGTATCCGTTGCCGAGATGACGGTACAGGCGGCGGTAAAGGATAAATTGTAAGTACACGAAAGAAGCTGAAGAATATAATATCGTCATGTTGTATAGTAGCTTGTTATTAGGGATAAGTACGATAAAATATAATGACATGATAAAATATAATGACATGATTATCGTTTGAAATGATTATTTATTCTCTCGAAATTAACCGGGTATGACTCCATTGTTAGATCGAGATGGAACTGGATGCGATGATACTTCCTCAGGAGTCTGCATTCCAGCAGGACAGAACAATTTTCACTTCTCCGTTGTCCTCAACGCGGAAGGTCCTCATTGCTCTGTAAAGAAGGTCAAAGTTGAACAAAACCGTGTAAAAGCAATGTTTAGTATTGCTAGTTCCTTTAATACATAAATAGGTTACATGTGTGGGTCACGACTACGCTTTGATTCTATACGATGCCAATGAGCCGAGGTGTGACGGTAAATTAAATTCGAGATTTTCGCCTGAAGATGAATATTTAGGCATACATTTTAGTTTACTTTTGTACTGTGCACCATCCTCTCAACAGAAACCAAAGGTAACCGTAAGAATGCTATAATCATGTTTGTAAAATGGGCATGGAAGGAGGTTTTCGGTCGTCATAGGTACGATACTGATTAGTTAATGCGAACTTAGATCAAACAGTATCCACTGGTAGGGTTACAATATACTTACTTGCCGAGCCAGTAAGTACCGTCTGCCTCGCCCGCCTCACTAACGTGGGTAGTTATAGCATTTTTGTCATCATGCCAGACCAGTCTATTAGAGGTAAGGTTTCTCCAGCGTGCATAATCCCCCGATTGTTGCAGGTGAAGCAAATCTTCGTAGTAAGCTATAAAAATAACACATTACATGTGTTCGTCACTTTTATATTATAAGAAACCAACAGTTTCCGTTCACAGTTTTAAAATTACTAGTGATTTTCTGTTTCTCTTCCTTCACCAACATAGCGGCACAACAATACATATTTAGACATCGTCACAATTTGCTTAAAGATACGTGTATATTGCAATAAATATATCGTCTAACTTTGCAGCAATGAAAAATACACCAATCAGTCATTTCTATGCGTTTCATATCACTTCTCGTCCCGAGCAATTGTGCCTACATCGGTTATCTGTGGTTCTCTTGATAGCTTTGGTCTGAGCTCCCAGATAGACCTTTTCCCATCGCTGCTCATTTGATGTAGACACCTCAAACGAGGACATCTTTTACGTCGTTTGTAACGAGCCAGACGATTGGCAGACTCCATGTGTTCCATGAGTTCTCGTACGACGTTTGTAACTAGCAAGACCATTGGCAGACTCATTGTGTTCCACGAGTTCTCGTATTTCGCTTGTAACTATCCAGCCGATTGGCAGACTGATTGTCTTCCAAGTGATCTCCATAAGAACGAGGTCCATTTCTGAATGGAAATACGTTCTGAGATGTCCGCTTTAAATTCTATACAGTTGTTCATACAAACAACTGATTCCTCGATTTCTTACCATACTGCTGATATCAAGACCGGAACGGTATGAATCTATTAATTTATTGCTCGTGATAGGTGGTACCTGCGTTCCCAATGATGATCGGATATTCTGGGGGAAGATTGATTGTGTCGTTCGAATGCATGCTTGTCAGTGCGGTTAGGTCTCCAGCTGTAAACAGTTCGCCCCATTTTGTGTTTAAATCCACGATCGTGTCCATCCATTCTGTAAGTATTAAACAGAAAACTTTCATCCATCAGTCTCTGCAACTCTGAGGCGGTCTAACAGACAAAGCTGCAAAGGACGGGCCCAAAGTAGATTGAACTGAACATGAAAATACAAATATTCTGTTTGTTTGTTTTGTAGATTTTGATCTTATTTGGTTGAGATTTACAGAATTAGACCAAACGTAACGTTCAGCAATATTGCATACTGTAGCCAAATAGCGAGGACCTGCTATCAACTATCAACTGTTAATGATAACTACCGACAGGCATCAAATGAAAATGACTCATTTGTTCAGTTTTATCACGTAAAATTAGTCATTGGATCTAACGGATTCTGTCTATCTCTCCAAACTACCAACCCAGACCACAGCATACTTAACCCTATCTGGCCTGGGATTTTTGGGACCTGTTGTGGCCGGGAGATGAGGGGGTGGGGGGCGAGGAAGGTCCCCCCCTAATTATTTTCTTCCCCTTTGAGCTAGGGGGCTGAAACTTACCCTTGGTGGACTACAAGAGAAGAGCTGCTCCGCAAATGACCCAGGCGTTCAAGGACAAGAAAAAGGTTAGGTTTACAGCTGGCAAACTGTTTATTGATGACAAGGAAGTACCGATAGTGCAGATGCAATCCTATGACATGAAAATCACGGTGACATGCTCACCTAGTCCAGTATCACGTATCAGACAGCGATTGTCAGTTTATTATTTTCTATGTACTGTGATATTGTACTTATAAACGAACAGAACGTGTTCACCGATATCGCGACGCGACTGCATAATATATTACCGACGTATTCCTGCGATGTACTATAGTGCGAGTCTCGGCCCGAGTCTGATTTCTTTAACGTGACTGATTGTTTTGTGTATAAACTGAGCCTCGGCCCGAATCGGATTTCTCTAAACGTGACTGACTATTTTTGTGTATAAGCACTTGAGCAGCAAGTAGCGTACTTGTGGACAGCTCTTTCTGCCTATTTTAGTATAAAGAGTTTAGTAATACTCGATCAATACAATCTACTCGGTCATTAATGGTGGTCTATTATCGGACAGCTTGAGCTCATCCTTAATGTTTTGTTTTCTA
>JAVTVY010007031.1:0-39756 GCA_036873755.1 Hanleya hanleyi
CTTTACATACATGATAATAATATCTTTATTTCCGTCTGTGACTTTGTGCTTTGGTCTTTCTGATTACTAGTATTGGCAATTTAAAAGGAAACCCCAATGTTCTAGGTCCAGTTTTAGGCCACGGTTACAGAGACATTGGGTTTGAAGTTTAAATCTGCTATTGATGGAATTTATTGCAAATGATATTTGGTGATTCACCAAATGAACTCAAGATAATGAGCTAGATTATACTGGAATTGTCACAAAGCTATAAGTCTAATCTCTTTCTTTGTAATATTGCTTATTTATAGCATCATGAAAACTAGTTCTAAAAAGTTTTAAGTATTTATAGAAATACGGTTTCCATATCAACAGGTTACAAAGGTTATTTTGGAAAATGCACGGGTTATGATATCTTATTAACGAATATGGAGTAACAAAGGTCTATGCGTTTCATATTTATTAAAAATTCATTTCAATTAACACACCTCCTTACACAAGTTAATGGACTGCAAAAGTATCAGAATCCTAAATATCCTTATTTGTCTATCTAATTAACTCACCATTACCTATGACAGATAGGGTTATTCCAGAATATATTTCAATGGATAATGACTGGTATATTTTCGACGTGAAGTTGCAAAAATTATCATAAATGTAAGCTTATTAGTCCTTTATTGGGATAAATGATCCATGCATATTATCATATTTACTTTATTTCAGTTATCAATACATGAAAAACCCGCTCCATGTTATAAACACAAGGGAGGGATCATGAAAACGTACCGGAGATGACGCGGTGATCCACGGGCTGTGCACCGGTCGCCGCCACTGAGACAAGACAGGCATTGTCCAACGATTAATGGGGAAAGGGCGCATTAAATGCGATTATTCGTAATGTATCAAATTTTGGAATTATATTATCTAATTGAGGCGCCTTTGACTTGTAACATATATGGCATTTCGATTTACATTGAAGTTATGGAATTTTAATAATCAGAACATAGCTCAAAATAAACTTCAATGCAACAGTACTGGCCAGCCTACATTCACGAGCAGGCACGTTCAACAGCAGGACCGTATTCACCAGCAGGACCGGAAAGATCTCCACGATGTATGGACGATAATTCTGTCCAGCTGCTTGCGGCAGTATTAAGCAACAATGTAACAAGATATACTACTAGACTGTTCTTCGTCCGTCAGATGTTTCTCTCTGGCGTCATATTCTGCACGTACACCACCCTATCTCTACGAGTGTCCAGCCACCCAGAAATTACAACTCTGTCGTCAATCATTTTCCTTCTTAGCGCCGATTTCTTTTTACCTCCGTCGATCAGACGGGGGTCTAGGAGCGCAACGTGATATCTCCCGCCAAATAATTGTCATATGGGGAACCCACGACTCGTGTGATTTCCAATAGGGATTGCTATGGTTCCCGACGAAATTTTGAAAAGTTTCTGGACACAATTGAATGCTTACGTCACAAAAGGTGTGTATCCTTTGCAGTGCTTCCACCGGGTCTCTTAATTCGAGGGTACTAAATTCGCGCGTGTACTTATAGCTTCGCGCTGGTACAGATCGATGGCCGGTATGCGACGAAGACAAACCTGCGCTTTCATAAAAAGTAAATTTTCACGAAAGAAAAACTCGCATTCCGGATAGTATAATTGGAAACTTCCACGAGAATCTCTGAATCGGCAAAAAGATAAAGGACGAGTGTCATTCACCAGGATGCGAGTCGGAAGTGAGAAGTCAAATTCAAAGTCAGAGGTCAAAAACGTAAAACTCCGAAGAACTCTCCCGGCTTTTTCTTTTCTTTTTTTTTGAGTTGGGGGGGGGGGGGAGATAGCGACTGGAAAAATATATCTTCCCATGCTTCAATCGTTATCTGTGAATCCGATCAACAACCTAGCCAGACAATCTGTCAAAAATTATCCGTCGTCTGGGTAAGGTTGAAGGGTAATCGGAAGCTCGGACTGTGATACAGGCAAAAACCGTTGCTGTTGTAGTCTAGAAAAATAACTGGCATGCACTCTATGGAGAAGGGCCTCGTGAGGCACAAAGTGCAATTTTGTTGTTGTTGTTTATCTGCAAATCCGCTCATCTCGATGGGTATCTTTCACTGGTTCTCACAGTTGCCTGGCCTGTGTTATATTCGGTGGTCGAAGTCTACGTATAGTTTTTTTCAATAAATTATGGAAATTAATACAAACATATATACAGATATTTTTTTAAATAGATTTTTTTATAAATGTATTTCTCTTTCATCTTAGGCTCAATTAAAGTCATTCTCTAAAATGTGAAGCCGAGTTAATACAGTTTTTAATTATCTACCAAACCCTGTCCTCTATGACATAGAATAAAAGAGAAGTTGGGAATAGAACCGCTCAACACAGTCATTTCTAAACATCAAGTTGTACATAAGTATTTTTACAAGCTGAGGGCATTTTTGTGGCTTTTGAAAATTTTGAAATTTTTGCGTGTCTGTCCATATTTAACTAAGCGACGTCCAAGCGAGCTAATGTACGCGCGTTATATTCATATCAAATATGGTGCGGCTTGTGTTCAATGAGGCTTGGAATGTTTATACAATTAATTTCCTTCTCACTGTTACACAATGAAATTAAGTTTCAAATCATTTGATTCATCTCTTCGATGTAGATTATGTTTCATTCGAGGAAATAATTTTAAAAGATACATAAGACATTTTCTAACTTTACGGCTGGAGTTGTATCACAAAGAGCAAACGGCGTAAACATGCTTTCCCATCTCACCCACGCTCATATGGGTATCGATCGTTCCTATTCGAGGACACACTAACTGATGACCTAGTTCAGAGCCAGTGATTTGCTCGCCCTCCACCCCATTGGATATCAGTTGATTCCTAAGGAAATAAACATTACACATGTAATGACCACCTGCCGAGTGATACATGTGTGAATCGGTCAGACATTTCCAAGGATGCCAAATTCTAACTTAAAACAACCATGCCGGATTTCATTGCTTCACTGAGAATAATTGGATCTAACTTTTACAAAGCCTGCAGCTCCCAATAGCTCCTGGATCTAGAACACATAAATGAAGGGACCTAGTTTATCGGTGCTATGGCAAAAATATCATGTAGAATGGGATTGTGTGGATAATATCCTTGGAAGTTGAAGTCCTGCTGCATGCTTCACAAAAAAAATCAAAAGTGAAAATTATCTCCCTTGACCAGGTAAGGACTTGAATGTGTGTCTAAAATGATTAGCTTCTAGAAACAGACTTCATTTCAAATTTTAATTCCAATTCTGCTACATGTACATGTATAAAATACATACAGAATGAACTGCATACATAATAACACAAAGAACAGGTATATGTATCTCATTACATTCTTATTCAAAGATCAATACCTGGGTAATATTACAACAATACCATGGTGTTATATATTGTTATGATTGACTTAACTTTAGCTGCTGAAGATATTTCTAATTTAAGATCAATGAACAATCATACTAGATTTCATAACTTCATTTATTTTCACAATAAGCAACATAATCGAGATTAGCAAGTGAAGTTTGAAAACATAATATAATAAACAGCATGGGTCTCCTTCAGTTTATTGTAGACAAAAATACCCATGAATATATGTTACCATGATTCAGTCATGATATTACCTGTAATATATTGATGTCGACAAGGTATAAACATAATTATTTGATAGTATTACTAATTGTATGTTGTTTATGATTAACATGAACTTTTTATTTGCTGCGTGGAATTCAGTCATTTGTTCCATAGGGGCAATATTCTCATCAGTCATCACCATTCAATGTGAATGTGATACATGTACAAGTCCATGGTCATTGATACAGTAAGGTGAAGGCGAAGGTGACCTGTAACACCAGTATACAAAATTATACCGAGCGCATTGAATCCTCATCATATGATGTTGAGACAGATCAGAACGAAGTGTCGGTAAAATCAGGTGTGTTTTGAAGAGCATTCTCTCATCAATGATGATGCTATACTGTACACATACAAAATATGAAGTGTTGATGTGTTGGGCCTATAGCACAAAATCACAAGCAAGTTGGTACAACAACTAGGCACACGGTGTCTCATTTCTGCCGCTAACGTGTCGATTTGGGTGAGGGGATCCTCTCAGGGGGAGGTGGGGGTGGGATGGGGCCTAATGTCTCAAGCACTTTTCCAGGTTTTCCATCAATATACTCTATTCCATACCCCAATATTTCAAGCACGTCAAATCAAACAAAAATTATTTGCTGGGAATGTGACTTTCACGTCCCTGTCTGGACATGCTAGTGAGGAACCCTCAATCCCAGATTAATTACCATTGATGAAGCTAACGTCCAACAAATGCAAAATTGAGCTTGGCATCCGGCCGTATGTTATTCAGTGATGTATTACGCTACAGACCCTGTTGCCTCGACGGAGGTCTTTGCGCTCATCCAGCGCTTGTTATTTTTCTTGCATTACCGTGGTATTGAATACACTTCATACTGGTGCATATCTTATTTCGGGGATTAATTTAATAGGGGGGATGGGGGGTGGGTTAGCATAAATTTACTGGGAATGTTTATATTAGTTGTCTTTGTTTGGAAGAGGATGGGGGGGGGGGTATATATATTTCTTTTCTTTTAGCATTCCGCAAATAGATGAAATATGACATGTAAGGTGTTAGCCATTTCATGTACATCTCTTGTATATACATAATTTTTGCCACCCAGCTGGGCCTACGTGGGCATTGTAAAGGTAGTATTGTAAAATCGTAGCCAGAACAACGAATAAATGCCCAATGGTTGGTTCCAGGGCTTAAACAAACAAAAAAACAATTCAGAATTTTTTTAGAAAGTGTTGTTTCACCACTTTTAAGTGTTAAATGCAACATATTAAGCTGTTGCATCCAACACTTAAAAGTGGTGAAGCAACACTTTATAAATGTTTTCTCTCCTCCAACCCTCTAGATGTTAAATGTAACATTTGCGTTTTAAGGTGTACTGTTGTGCTATAGATTCAGTTAAAAACATTTCTAATTATCAAATTTCAATTAAAAAGGTAATCTTAAATGATATTCACAAAGGCTTTCATGTTTAAAATAATTTCCAGCTATCCAGTTCTGCAAATAATTTATTGATGATATCATATCTTACTATATTTCATATCTAGTTAATGAGAAATAACTTTTTATCTGCCTGGATATTTTGAAAAAAAAAAAAATTCTGGTTCTAAGATTTGTCACAAGTAAGATACTGCGAATTGACAATGTTCACAACGTGTTTTGGAAATTGCGATTCAGATGTCGATTGCACAATAATAGTATCAAAATAGCCAGAATTGAATACGTGTGTAGTTTCCTCCGCCATTATTTTTTAAATTCGATATATTTGAACGTTTAAAAAAAAACAAGAAACAACACGTTTTTCAACGCAGGATAGGCTAAATAATATTCCTTGGTCGTAAGATTATGGTTATAATAAGGATATTCGAAACTGGATTTTTGATTGGAAAACAAATGGTTGATTATAGGCCGGTTGGGGGGGGGGGTCAATATGGTCCCCTATCAAACTTTGTGTCCTAGCTATTTCCGCCAAATACTTGAGAGCTGACACTCCATGACTTTGTAGCATACCATATTAAGGTCATTTTGGTCCTATTTGCATGACCCTCCGAGCAGAGGATCATGGGTAAATTCAAAATTGTGACCGAAGTGATGTTTTCGTCATTTTTGTTCAAAAGTTTTGCTCTTCTTTGAGGAAAAGTGAGCAAAAACGATTTTATTTCACATCTATCATATGACTATTAATTACTAATTTATCTTGCAGCTTTTGCCGAGAAATGGCAAAGATAAAATAAATCGGAAAATCTGACAGAAAAATCGACAAAAAAATGAAAATGACGTCACTGTGATGTCATCACATCGGCCATCTTGGATATTTTTGCATCTCTGATAGAGCTTGACCCAAGCGTATAGTGTGGTAAGTTTCAGCCCCTAGCTCAAGGGGTAAGGAAAATATTTAAGAAAGCAGGGAGTCAGATCCCCTCCCACTCCCCAAGGCATTGACAGGTCCCCAAATCCCAAGGCCAGATAGGGTTAATAGACCATTTGCCAGTTCTACTATCGTTACAGAGCAATGCCGGGTATATTCATTGTGTAGCAGATATGTACAAAATGTACAAGTGACTGTTTCACACCCTTTTCCAAATTTCGAAATAAATATAATATATAGTTCTCCTCGTACTCCGTTTTCTTTATAGTACAGACTGCAAAATATACTTTTCATTCGTTCTTTAATTTAACTGTGTGCCTTTTGACAACATACCCGACATTTAATCCCGAATTTGTACGAGTACTTTAACTGCAGCACCCATACCTCGTCCTCCGCGAGAGCCTTTAAAATATGCAATCCTTTTTCTATTTTTGAAAAGAGATTCCTCTTTCAATCATATCGTATGTTTCAACGAACTGGGATGCAAATTGAATTTATCTGAAATTTTGATGCATGCGACTTATGTAAATAAAGTTTTATCACATGAAAAAAAACCCCCGTACATAATTATATAACATTGTTACCGGTCATATATTTGAAAAAAAGCAAAAACATTATTACCCTACCCATACTGTACTCTCTAAAAACAGTTGTGTATCAAAAGTACACAAACTGTGTACCCTAGGTACACATCGCTGTAACGAAATTGAACATCTACAATCACTGTGTAGTTGTGATACACAATTTGTGTAGAAAAAGTACACAAATTGTGTACTCCTGATACACATTTTTTGTAGATGTGCAATTTTGTACACAACTGTTTTTACAGAGTATGTATATCTTTCACTTCAGTATAAATAAAATGTACATGAAGGTCATTCAAAATGGTTATTAATCCACGAAAAAAGGCTGAATAGCGCGATCAGGGACATTTCTCTATCATTTCAATATACAATTCAAGGTAAACATTCACGGGGGAGGGGGAGGGGGGGGGACCCATCCATGCACTATCCCCTCAATATAAGATGAACATTCACCAGGAAGACCCATCCCCTATGCTCTCAATTTACCTATAAGATGAACATTCAACAGGAGGACCGTTACCCACCACCTTAGTATACACATCAGGTGAACATTCAACAGGAGGACCGTTATCCATCACCTCAATATACATATCAGGTGAACATTCACCAGGAGGACCGTTATCCATCACTTCAATATACATATCAGGTGAACATTCAACAGGAGGACCGTTATCTATCACCTCAGTATACCTATAAGGTGAACATTCAACAGGAGTACCGTTATCTATCACCTCAGTATACATATCAGGTGATCATTCAACAGGAGGACCATTATCTATCACCTCAGTATACCTTTTAGGTGAACATTCAACAGGAGAACCGTTATCTATCAAGAACGGCCCTCCTGGTGAATGTTCACGTTATCGGCATATCGAAATGATAGAGAATGGTCTCCCTGGTGAATGTTCACAGGTATCTTGAGGTAATAGAGAACAGGTATATCTAAGTAATAGGAACCGTCTTCCTGATGAATGTTCACTTTATATGTTTATTGGGGGTAATAGAGGACGGTCTTCCTGATGAATGTTCACTTTATATGTTCATTGGGGTAATAGAGAACGGTCTTCCTGATGAATGTTCACCTTGTAGGTACATTGAAGTGAAAGAGAGCATGTATACCGCAGGGATAGGAAACGGTCTTACGAGGTGATGGACAACGGCCCCCTGGTGAATGTTAACCTTATAGGTGTATTCAAGTGATAGTGAACGGTCCTCCTGGTGAATGTTCGCTTTATATACGGAATGAAGATATATAAAACCGCACCCCTGGTGAATGTTGACTTTATATGTTTACTGAAGCTATAGTAAACGGCCCTCCTGTTGAATGTTCACATTATAGGTATCGGTATATTGAATAAAGAGAACGGTCCTCTCTTACTGAGGTAATAGATAACGGTCCTCCTGTTGAATGTTCAACTTATAGGTATATTGAGGTGATAGATAATACGGTCCTCCTGCTGAATGTTCACCTGATGTGTATACTAATGTGGTAGGTAACGGTCCTCCTGTTGAATGTTCACATGATATGTATATTGAGGTGATGGATAACGGTCCTCCTGTTGAATGTTCACCTGTAAGGTGATAGATAACGGTCCTCCTGTTGAATGTTCACCTGTAAGGTGATGGATAACGGGCCTCCTGTTGAATGTTCACCTGTAAGGTGATGGATAACGGTCCTCCTGTTGAATGTTCACCTGTAAGGTGATGGATAACGGTCCTCCTGTTGAATGTTCCCCTGTAAGGTGATGGATAACGGTCCTACTGTTGAATGTTCACCTGTAGGTGATGGACAACGGTCTTCCTGTTGAATGTTCACCTGTAAGGTGATGGATAACGGTCCTCCTGTTGAATGTTCACCTGTAAGATGATGGATAACGGTCCTCCTGTTGAATGTTCACCTGTAAGGTGATGGATAACGGTCCTCCTGTTGAATGTTCACCTGTAAGGTGAGAGATAACGGTCCTCCTGTTGAATGTTCACCTGTAAGGTGATGGATAACGGTCCTCCTGTTGAATGCTCACCTGTAAGGTGAGAGATAACGGTCCTCCTGTTGAATGTTCACCTGTAAGGTGATGGATAACGGTCCTCCTGTTGAATGTTCACCTGTAAGGTGATGGACAACGGTCCTCCTGTTGAATGTTCACCTGTAAGGTGATGGACAACGGTCCTCCTGTTGAATGTTCACCTGTAAGGTGATGGATAACGGTCCTCCTGTTGAATGTTCACCTGTAAGGTGATGGATAACGGTCCTCCTGTTGAATGTTCACCTGTAAGGTGATGGATAACGGTCCTCCTGTTGAATGTTCACCTGTAAGGTGATGGATAACGGTCCACCTGTTGAATGTTCACCTGTAAGGTGATGGATAACGGTCCTCCTGTTGAATGTTCACCTGTAAGGTGATGGATAACGGTCCTCCTGTTGAATGTTGGATAACGATCCTCCTGTTGAATGTTCACCTGTAAGGTGATGGATAACGGTCCTCCTGTTGAATGTTCACCTGTAAGGTGATGGATAACGGTCCTCCTGTTGAATGTTCACCTGATGTGTATACTAAGGTGGTAGGTAACGGTCCTCCTGTTGAATATTCACCTTATAGGTATACTGAGGTGATGGATAACGGTCCTCCTGTTGAATGTTCACCTCATAGGTAAATTACGATGATGGTTAACGGTCCTCCTGGTGAATGTTCATCTTATAGGTAAATTACGATGATGGATAACGGTCCTCCTGGTGAATGTTCACCTTATAGGTAAATTTAGGTGATGGATAACGGTCCTCCTGGTGAATGTTCACCTTATAGGTAAATTTAGGTGATGGATAACGGTCTGCCTGGTGAATGTTCATCTTCTAGGTATATTAAAGGCATAGAGGACGGGTCTTCCTGGTGAATGTTCAACTTACAGCTATATTGAGGGGATAGGGGATGGGCCCCTGGTGAATGTTCATCATATATTGAGGGGATATAGTGGATAGGTCCCCCTCGTGAATGTTTACCTTGAATTGTATATCGAAATGATAGAAAAATTTCCCTGATCGCGCTATTCCGATCGAGCTATTCAACCTTTTTTTCGTGGATTAATAACCATTTTGAATGACCTTCATATACATTTCATTTATACTCAAGGGAAAAATATATATTCACTATGGGAAGGGTAATAATTTTTCTTTCAAATATATGACCGGTGACAATGTCATATAATGTAGGGCTTTTTATTTCATGTGATGAAACTATATTCACATGAATCGCATACATTAAATTTTCAGATAAATTCAATTTGCATTCCAGTTCGTTCAAACATACGATAGGATTGAACTTGAGGAATCTCTTTTCAAAAATAGGAAAAGGATTGCGTATTTCAAAGGTTCTCGCGGGGGTATGGGTACTGCAAAGTACTTGTACAATTCCGATTAAAGATCGGGTATGTTGTCAAGAGTTATAATAAAGGGCGAATAAAAAGTATATTTTACAGTCTTTTCGTACTATAAATTGAACGGAGTACGAGGAGAACTATATATTATATTTAGTTCGAAATTTGGAAAAGGGTGTGAAACAGTTCCATGTACATTTTGTGCATATCCGCTACGCAATGAATACACCCGGATTGCTCTGTAAAGATAGCAGAACGGGCAAATGGCCTATTAACCCTATCTGGCCTGGGGATTTGGTGACCTGCTTCTCTCCTCCTTAAATATTTTCCTTACACCTTTAGCTAGGGGCTGAAACTTACCACACTAAACCCTTGGGTCAAGCTCTATCAGAAATGTAAAAATATCCAAGATGGCCAATGTGATGACGTCACAGTGACGTCATTTAAAAAAAAAAAAAAAAAATTGTCGATTTTCCGGTCACATTTTTCGATGTATTTTACCCTTGCCATTTCTCGACAATAGCTGCAAGATAAATTAGTAAGTAATAATCTGATGTGAAATAAAATAGTTTTTGTCCACTTTTCCTCACAGAGAAGCAGAAATTTTGAACAAGAATGACGAAAACATCACTTTCCTGTTAGACCCATACGGTCGCCATTTCGAATTTACCCATAATCCGAAGCTCGGAGGGTCATGCAAATAGGATCAAAATGACTCCAATATTGTATGCTACAAAGTCATGGAGTGTCGGCTTTCAAGTATTTGGCGTTTCGGAAATAGGACAGAAAGTTTGGTATAGAGGAACATATTGCTCCTCCGCCCCCCCCCCCCCAAACCGGCCTATAATCAACCATTTTTTCCAATCATAAATTGCATTTCGACTTTCCTTATTATAGCCGTAATCTTACGACCAAGGGCTATTATTTAGCCTGTCATGTTTTGGAAAAATGTTATTACTGATTTTTTTTTAAGTCCGGCTGTTTTAATGCTATTACTGTGCAATCAACATCTGAACGAAATTTTCAAACACGTTGTGAACATTGTCAATTCGCAGCATCTTAATTGTGAAAAAATAACTTAGGACCAGAACTATTTTTTTTTTCTCAAAATATCCGGGTAGACAGAATGTTATTTCTGATTAACTAGATCTGAAATATGGTAAGATATGATATGATCAATAAATTATTTGCGGAACTGTATAGCTGGAAATTATTTCAAACATGTGAAATTATTAAAGAACATCATTTGTGAACATCATTTAAGATTATTTTTTGTCAAAATTGAAATTTGACAGTTAGAAATCTTTTTAACTGAATCTATAGCTCAACAATCTGAATAACACATGTATAAATTTCAGAATATTTGTTTAGTTCAAGACATTTTTTACGTTTACAGAAACAACATGTTCCCGCTCCAATCTTCGCAAAAGTTTTTGTACGTTTCCCATTGAATGCTGATGACCAATGCAGACTTTTTCTTCTTATTTAAGTAAATAATTAACGGCTACCGGTACTTATATTTTGAATTATGACCAATTTTCCTAAATATAGAAAAATTTACGGTAAGAGTTAGGCTAATGCTATGTGTACGATATGGTCTACAAGAACTAGCTTTCATCATTTGTGGAGTTGGTTATTTTTTTTAGTCTAAAATCAGTTATTTGTGCCACCTATACATACGTATGTAATTTCATCCTATAATATGCTTGTTCACTCTCATGTATAACCTACTTAAACTGACGGGCGATGCTGTTAAAACATCAGAAATTCCTTTATTGGACCATGCATGATTGGACCTACAAAATTTTGGATTTGGATTAATACTGCCACAAGCAGCTTGGCAGAGTTATTGTCCATTTATCGTGGAGATCTTCCCAGCCCCGCTGGTGAATACGGTCCTGCTGGTGAATGTGCCTGCTCGTGAATCATGTGAATGTACGCTGGCCAGTACTGTTGCCATAGCCCGTTAAACAGTTTTATTTCAGAAACAGACACACGATCAGTCGATCAGCTGAAGGTGACAGCGAAACACGCCTCACGATAGGACGAACTCCCTGCAGATATCCTACGCTCCTGTACATAATGTGCGCATTATTGCGCAGTACGCGGCTACGTCACAACCGGGTCTCCTCGTGAATATTGGCTCTCCTCTTGAACGGTCCCCTGGTGAATGTTGGCTGGCAGCTGCCACTCCTTCAATGGTTATCTGATTATTTATTATAAGTAGATGCAAACAGGTTTTTAAGCACAACATGCCATAATAATGGTATTGTGTTATTCTATGCTTCATAATTTAAGATGTAATGCATTATAAAAGAAAAGAAATCCTAAGTCTGAAGTCGGAAGTCAGAAGTCGGAAATCAGAAGTCGGAAGTCAGAAGTCAGAAGTCGGAAGTCAGAAGTCGGAAGTCAGAAGTCCCCTCTCGGCTTTCGTAAGATAGTCATATCTTTACATAATGGGAGGTACGGGTGGGAAAATCAAACTGACAATCCGCCTAAGCCTCGTCCACTGGTCCCTGGAACAACTATATGTGCACCGCCCACAAAATCTCACCCAAAGTCTGTCCTCCGCTTCGGTTCCGCTTCAGCTCGCATCCAAAATCTGTCAGAAAATGACGTCACGAGGTACGCGCGGGGACACTTGGGATATGACACAGCCCGTAGTCTAAAGTATTGGACCCTTCTACGGTTAATATCTTGATTTAACAGAGAGTACTACAGTCTACACTGCCCTAGGCTTTACTCCACCAATCAAAACAGAGTTTCTAGTCGGATGTTTAATTGGATGGAGAAGACATCGGACTAGAAACTCGATTTTGATTGATGTTCTAAAGCCTAGAACTTCGGACATTTTATACCTCGGACTAGAAGGATCAAGATAGACTCGCGGATTTAACAGTTAACGAAATTCATTTCCACAAATGAACTCAAGGGATTTATTCCGAGGACTAAATCGATTCATTCCGCGGTTTAGAACCATTTAGGCCGAGGAATTGAAGCAATAATTAAACTGGTGCATTTAGATCGTGGTCTAAATCGATTTATCTAGGCATTGGAAGCGATTTCTGTCTCCTACCGCCAACCATTCACGACGAATCACGAGATCCCCGGACTGACACAGCCGGAAGAGCAAACTTTTAGTTTGGTGGGTCGGCTTACATATAGGACTTCTGTAGCCACGATAGTAAAGTCAAAAAGCTACATGAAAGAACGAGAGCAAAGTAGAGTGGCGCAATCTTTCAACATTTAATAGTCACCTTCACTGAAATAATAAGGCATGGTAAATAGAAATAATAACAAGCGCTGGATGAGCGCAAAGACCTCCGTCGAGGCAATAGGGTCCGTCGAGGCAATAGGGTAGGGGAATACATCACTGAATAACGTAGGGCCGGATGCCAAGCTCAATTCTGCATTTGTTGGACGTTAACTTCACTAATCTAATTACAAGTCATTTTTATAGAGCTCTACCCACAGCAAAATATTGAGTTTTTAAATGTGAAAATTGAATTTATTTTAATTTTAGCGACCCTTCTGCAAAATAAAATTGAATATGTTTGCATTTTAGCATCCCCATGCAATTTCTGGTTAAATACCTACAGGTGTTTGGTAAGCTTTTTAGCGGGGGGGGGGTATTGTCAACAATAGAAGTTTCACATGTAGTCTGCTTTTTCTTTCCAGACAGACAGTATTCTCTCTCGCTGCTATTGAAGATCGATAGAAGTTGGGAATGATGAATAAATAAGGGGCATTCAAGTATTATGTACGCATCGCTTGTGCTTTACCACCCAACAATGCAGCATACCAAATTTGAAGACTCTAGCTGGAACGGTTCAGCTTTTAGAGTGGTCACGTCCTTATATGGATATTTTTCGTTATGTTACCATGGAAACCACAAAAATCAACTAAATGCGTCCAATTTCAATAGGCTTGTGCTTTACCATCCAACAATGCAGTATACCAAATTTGAAGACTCTGGCTGGAACGGTTCACCTTTTAGAATGGTCACGTCGTTATATGGATAGTTTTCCTTATGTTGCATGGAAACCACAAAAATCAACTAAATGCGTCCAACTTCAATAGGCTTGTGCTTTACCACCCATGCAGCAATGCAGTATACCAAATTTGAAGACTCTAGCTGGAACGGTTCACCTTCTAGAGCGGCCACGTCGTTCATCCAGCCAGCCAGCCAGCCAGCCGGACCGAGTGACGACATGATCCCATCCGGCATATATGCCGATGGGATAAAAACAAGCGCTGGATGAGAGCAAAGACCTCCGTCGAGGCAATAGGGTCCGTCGAGGCAATAGGGTAGGGGAATACGTCACTGAATAACGTATGACCGGATGCCAAGCTCAATTCTACATTTGTTGGATGTTAACTTCACTAATCTAATTACAAGTCATTTTCATAGCTACCCAGAGCAAAATATTGAGTTTTTTAAATGTGAAAATTGAATTTATTTTAGCGACCCTTCTGCAAAATCAATTTGAATATTTTTGGCATTTTAGCATCCCCATCTAATTTCTGATTAAATCCCTACACAGGTGTTTGGTAAGCTTTTTAGCGGGGGGGGGGGGGTATTGTCAACAATAGAAGTTTCACATGTAGTCTGCTTTTTCTTTCCAGACAGACAGTATTCTCTCTCGTTGCTATTGAAGATCAATAGAAGATGGGAATGATGAATAAATAAGGGGCATTCAAGTATTATGTACGCATCAAAGCGGAAGGGTGGTAAACAAGTTATTTTCCTATGTACTCCGTTTAAATTGTGAATACAGGGATGGGGAAGGGGGTAAAAAATCAGATTTTTTTGCGCATGTAATACTTGAATGCTCTCTAATCAGTGTGGATGAAGAACTTAGTTGCGGCTTTGTCATATGGACACCTTCTCAAGCTCCCCCAATAAAATGAAACTGAAACACTATGTATTTAGGTTGTTTGTTTGTTTTTATTTCAATTTAATTATCATCAAGGTTTCAATGTGAGTAGAGGGACACACAAAGTTTTAATTGTATTGCTTTTAATTATAGAATACGAAAATCAACATTTTAAACGAATACATCAGAAAAAATTATATGTGGAATATATAGAGTCAATCTTTCTAATAAGAATATTTCCTTCGCTGAAGCGCGCACCTATTAAACTACCCCCCCCCCCTACCAAACTTTCTGGGCTATCTCCTGAACGACAGAAAATAGAGAGCTGAACCTCCGTGACTTTATAGTTTATCATATTGTCATTTTGAGTCTATTTGCATAACCTCTCGAGCAGAGAATCGTGGGTAAATTCAAGACGGTGATCACGTGGGGTACCAGAAAAGTGATGTTTTTTGTCATATTTCTTCAGAATTTCTGCTTTTCCGCGATGAAAAGTGAGAAAAAACTATTTTATTTCACATCACATTAATATTTACTATTTTATCATGCAGTTTTTGCATAGAAATTGCATAAATAAAAAATTCGAAAAATCTGACCGAAAAATCGACCAAAAAATGCCGTTTAGAAAATGCCCCCCCCCCACCCCCCGGGCACGACAGGTCCCAAAAAGCCCAGGCCAGATATGGTTAAGTATGATGCTCCTAATATACCTTGTCAGCTGTTACACCGATGAAGTGATGAGGTTTGGCCAATTTCTTCTAGAAAGTTCGCCTGACAATTTAATAATATATTACGTGGCATTGGGATAATGTCTAGTGAAATATTTTCTTTTCCACCCAAGAGCATTATCAAGAATAAATTATGTAACCACTTTGAAAAAACAAACACGTGTTGTTGTTGTTGTTGTTTCGAAAATGAGCCAGTGAAATCATCAAATCAAGCGACCTTATTTCGTAGCCGAGTACAAGCTAACTTGACAACTTTTCAAAGTTCTTACCCTTTATTATTTATCATTGGGTCGAAACTTCGTTGGGGAAATGTAACTGCTGTAAAATTTTACCGACAGTACGCCGTGATGAAAGTAGAAAGTGAAAGCATTCGGACACCTCGTTCTGCTCTGATGCTGTACATAATTGGGGACTACTCTATCGCTCATGCAAACGTACCGTCAACGTAGGGCGTATGTAAATAAGCTAAACCTGTCCATGGTTGCACTGCAAGACTACTACACCACAAAGTGAAGAACAATGCGGTTAAAGGTGGCTCGAAGTTGAAGCGAAGACTTTGTGGTTTGGGGTTGCCATTTGAAAACATCCCGATGAGTTCCCCCGAATGTTCTTGGAAATCCCGTTTAAATACACCACCGGTCGGCTTTTCTAGTCCAATTTCGACTAAAACATGATGTTGTTACACAGACGCCCGTCTTCAAACACGGGGGAAAAATAATAGGGGCCGAATAACGGCCCCTGGAGACGACTTCTATGAATCTCTACATGCAGGCAAATCAATTTGGAACTTCTGCAAAATCAAACCATTATTTAAACTGTTTTCACGCGTTCATTTTAGATGGATTGCAAAGCTGAGAATGGTATCCTTTCCTCAAGGTAATTTGATAGATTCAAGAATAATTTTTAATTCAGTGTATTGAAATGTTAATTGACATGTATGCTGCTGGGAGATGAACCTTTGAAATGGGAATTGGGACAGAGACACATGTGGTTTGACAAACACAGGGCATCGTCGATTGTGCTGGTCTTCCACAGCAACAACAACTTGGACAATTTGGTTGGCTTCGACATAAGTCATCAGCCGACAAATACTTTGCGATATATAGAAATGACGTTTAGTGTATTAGAAATGGTTGTGTGGTAATGGCATAAAATGGCGGCAATAAACTTACCAGAAAAACGTCAAAAATTCGCATCGTCTGTCTCTACAACTTGAAGAGCCGCCATGTTGAATCTCCCGCTGGAAGCGGCCAACCTGACTCCCGTAACTCGTGAAGCATGATGGGAGGTGGAACGCGACGACAGAAGCAAGGCCCATTGAAATGCATTGCAATGAGGGTTCCCCATTATTTCAAAAGTGTCCAGAAAAGTGCTTCAAAACCGTATTGGAAATCACATGAGTCGGGGGTTCCCCATATGACAATTTTATGGCCGGACATTTCACGTTGCATTCCTAGACCTCCGTCTGATCGACGGATGTAAAAACCCACTACATGCTACGCATATCGACAGCGAGATACGTACTGACTAAGTTTTCTTATATGTCAACGGTAGGGAGAAAAATGGTATAGTGCCTAACAAAACTTATAATGGCGTATTACACATACCTTTGTTACCTCGCTCACACTCTAACATGGCAAGGAATGGGTCGTCGGTAACTTTTATGGAAAGAGACTCAAATCGGAGTCCGGCTTTTTCTACAGCTGAGTTGATGTCTTGAAACGGTCGTCGAACTTCTTCAGTCGATCGCAAGTAAGCTCGGTAGTTTATGTTTTTGAATTCGTCCTGAAAGTAAAACCTGGAAAGTTGAGAAATTTTTCTTAGCCCTGATAGTATATTGGTATGCTGAGGAGTCTAGATATATTTTTGTCATACGTGTATATTACGGACATGTCACACTTCACGGGCTATAAATCACAAGTCATATCTATAAAATGGGTTATATTACTGTTGGTTGACGGGTACCTGAACACGACACAAAACACACTGAAATACCTGTGATATTATTCCTTCTTTTGCTAAATCTTTCCAGATGTTAGCCATCCTGACACTCAATTCTGTCACTGGATGTTTCACCGGATGTTCCTGTTCACAAATACCGCCGAGGGTTGCGCTAATATCAATCATGTATCCACCTGAAACGGTATTTCCAAATGTATTGGACACGTTATAGTCGGAGACTATATAACATATAAACTCCAAGCAAACACCTAAAGGGGCGTGGAACACTCAGCCCAATTTGTATCTGGTCATCGCATGAAATGTTTTGCGCGAGCGCATGTATTATTACAGCATGCACGAAGGTGTGGCTTGATAACCGGTAATTATGGCTCAGGGGAAAATTCAATCCACTGCCACGATGGTTTTATGAAAGGTTTGTTTTCGCCGTTTGTATCCAACACTCGTCTCCGTGAAAGTATGAAAAACTACTTTATTCCACATCAAAGAGTGATTTCCTATTAATTATTTTCCGGAGAAAATTGCATCATACACATATAAAAATGATCGAAAATATGACCAGGATTGTAAAGACAGAAGACCGACATCGTTGGATTCGCTCTAAATATTTCGGTAGAACTTTCAAGGTAACACAACATCTTGGGTTGCGGTGGGGTGGAATACGCCCTCTTCTATCCTTCCACGGTCCGCAGTATGCCTCAAATCACCTAGCTCAGGCTTTCTGAGAGATATTTACATTATATTGTGGCTCACTTGTGCAACAAACATGACCCCTTGTACCTGGTACGAGTTCGGTAGCTCTGTGTAGAAGGAAGGTCTCCCAGTCTTCAGCAGCCTGTTTCGCATATGCCTCCCTCTCAGAACCCGTGGCGTTGTTAGCTAATATAGCATCTGTTAAAGTCCCGGGACTATACGAATGACAATAAAGCAAAAACTATCCTATTTTAGTTATGATGTATTGAAAAGAGAGTCAACGATCTCTGCAATAGTCGAACGTTGGTTTCAGCGGATTGGCCGTATACGATTTCAACAGGGCGTTCGTTTATTCCGAACTAAGTTTGGTTATAGATTGTTAGGAAACTCCTACCCAACTTTTCTTGTTTCCTATGACTAGCGTATCTTTCCTCTCGTGACCAGTGTTTAACTAAGATCAGGTAGCCCGTCAGCGGAACCATAAGCAGATGCAGCCTCATCTGGGCTCGAACCAGTGCCTGATCATGATTATGTCAACATGTCACTTGGCTGCTAACAATTTTTGCTTGCAGAGTTTGGAACACATGATCTAGAGTGTGAAGCAGCGGCAATCATAGGGACAGGTAGGATGCCCTCACCAAACGCCTTTCTCTGGGTATTTTTGCATTTACCAAGTTACCCCATGCTGAAGCCTTTACTCCATCAGACGTCCATGCTGCTCATCCATTAACATAAGATGAGTTGTATGAGCTGATCTGTCATTACAGCTCTCTCGCTTGCGTATCTAATTCCGCTTAAGGCGGTGCTTGGGGCACTGTGGATACTCCATGGTCTTCACATGTTCATCAAGGCTACATCAAGAGATACTAAGGCTACGTCCGGGAATCCACCGTATTTTCTGAATGTTAGTTGCCGAGGGATGCCTTCCTCTAGAGTAATATGGTTGCTTTTTATTCGCCAGACGTCAATTGTTCATACCTGTTGCATAGCGCTACAATTTACTGGATTATCAAATTTATATATGATTCAAATCTTAAAGGATCCGATTCCTATAGGATATATCAGGTTCCTGAGAAATCCTATAGGATTAAGCTGGGAAAATGACATATATTCAAACATGGGATGGAAAATTTCCAAGCAATATTCAGCTATTCCAGGATTTGTTCAAGTCAGACATGTAAATCAAAATTTGAGAGGTTCTACAATATGCAGCGGAGGAGGTATATATAGATGAAAGATTCAAGAATTACCAAGAGACATACCAGTAGAAATACGATCATTCAAATATGATTTTCGTGATGGTACATTTCATATGAGAAGTTGTTTAATCTCCGCCGTCATATATTTCAGTCTACTGTCGAATAAAATTACAGTGCGGGACAATAACGCTTTCTTGTGGTTTGTTGGATAAAACACAAAGTAGTGAAATTGTAACCTATACCTATTTTTATATAATCATCAGTTACCTCCTACTCAGCCAATGGGATGCCAAAGAAGTGAATATAAAGTCGATACTTTCTGGAGGTAGACATTGTTGATAGAAACTTGTTCCTGAAACCAGCACGAAAACGTTGAGAAACTCTTCTGTGAGGCCCGTCTCGTCCTGCAGTAGTCCTGCAACATTACACACACGTACTATCTAAATGAGAACCAACTGTGCTGAGCATGAAGGATAAGGTCACCAATAATCCGATTACTTCAAAGAATCTTTAGATGATTCGAAGAATATTCTGCCGATCAACTCTAAATGTTCGAAACTCGTCATCATTTCATTGGTCTACAAAACATTAGCAAAATGAAGTCTATGACGGATGGCGGTTAAGCATGCCATTAATTGGAATTTGAAACCGTAAACTATTTTTTTTCACATATACCCATACTATTTATGAAAGTTTTGATATGTCGAATCACTTTTTATTCTAGCACGTATTATCACGTAATTCCACTAACTGCATTTTATGTATTACTTTATGGAAACTTTACTGGGCCGTGCCAACTGTTTCTTAATATGAATAAATCAATACAACAAGTAAACAAATGGGTCCTTCAGTTTACGTTTTTCAATAGCGGAGTTGAATCATTGGGGCGATATGCAATATGACGTAGACATGAGACGTCACCTAGGGTAGCGGACATCGAATTACATCGGTATGAATATTTTCGACCTCCGCATCCAGGAGCTCGCGCCCTAAAATTTATGAACTCTCCCACACTAACCTTGCGTAAAATAACCGTTGTGCACGCCTATGAAAATATTATTTCTATACTATTGCACTACTCAAACTGATTATCAACAAAGATCATAATAAAGGGTTGAAAAAAAATCTGGTAAACTTTGACAACCTTTCTACCTTTTGTTGAAAATACTCGTCCTCTGATATTGGCACGATGCTCCCGTCTATGTTGGCATCGAGCCAATATTAGTGGACGAGTTTATATGGTCTCTCAAATGGGGAGTGTTTCTTTCAGAATACGTGGATATAGGTCTATTTCTGTAGCTTTGATAATACAATTCACGACGAAAACAGCAGTTAAACTTCAGAAAGAAATTCCATCTTGTAATGTATTTGTTTATTTTATTTAATTGTTACTTGTATAAAAGCGGATGTCCCTTTCCTCACCCTCAAAAATGAACACCTGCACTTGACACGTGTTGATTTCAAAAAACGTTTCAGATCTAGGCAAGGTTAGCTCCATGTTATCGACACAAGGGTTATAGAATACACAGTATTAAATAGAAATGTTATTGCTTGTTATCATTTATCTCAACTAAATATGTTACAAGTGACGTCACGGATGAGACTTTGGAGGATGATATTTATTAATGTAAAGTAGGGTACAGGTACTTGTCACCATACTTATAACCCCATGCAGTGCTGGTGTAACAAAAGTGTTAATTGCCAGCTTAGGTCAGGTGAAAATCCTGCCACATATAATAAGATTTTGAAGGCTAAAATTGCACCTAAGCAAACATGTGTTCATCAAAAATAATCTCACCTCGAGAAACTCGTAGTTCTCGTCACATTCTACAGTCAAGTGGGAGACAAACCTTAATCTATCAACTAAATTTACCATAATCTGCAAAGGCGTGCAATTCCAAGGAAAACCCACCGTTAGTTCTCAGAAATATGGGCTTGAAATCATTCATTGGGTGGTCCTCATAGATAATCTGGATTGGAAGTTCCTTCCCGTATTTATTCCGAAGAAATTCTGAAAGAAAGTATGCAGGATAATGTAATTATTTTATGCTTATTGTTTTCGGCCAGGAGATTTCACACCAAATACTCCAAATCGTCCTGTACTCAAGTCGTATCAGCGCCATTCTTTATTGTGATCTACACTAATATAGACCCATCCCATTATTTACCAGATTTATGACTTACATATATCACCCAATGTTAGCTTAGTTCCTCGTTCATGCTGCATTTGTTAGTATTTAATCACGCTACATCGATATATCTTGTAGAATATAGTATTCACCCCACTCACAAATAGTACTGTATTCGACTGATAGAAACACAGGTATATATCTGGAAACGTAAAGAAACGTTAATGAAGGAGACACCTGAGAGCATAAGGCCACCTGCATCTCTTAATTTGTGGTTACGATTCCTTTAAAATGGCATCAACAATACGAAATTGTTTGTCGGGTTATTGCTACCCATAATAAAATCTAACAAAAACCTATGGTAAAGGAATAATTATGAAATGTATTTTTGTGCGAAAGTTAAGGTAGACTGTTGGTGATTTTGGACCAGTTCCTAGGTTATAAGATGCGGATTTCCATCAAAATTTTCTAACCGAGAATGTTCCATCCATTAAAGAATTTCCAAATCCATAATCCCATAAAATTGCATTAACGCCAAATTAAAAGAATAAATAATATAGTATACAGGAACTAGGCTAGTTTCCCGCAAGAGAGATACGGTCAACAGTTTTCAATGATACCGACGAGACATCATGATGTTCCAAATCTCTGATCAAATCTTATTGGCTTTGTTCGCTTTGTTCGGAATTTATTTCAATTTTTGAGCGAAATTCTCAAAATTGAGACTTTTGATCAGAACGTTGCGACGTTATTATCTACAACATTTTCACACACCTCTGCATTAAAATTCAAGCATTTGGTGAGACCATTTATTGCAATGTAATCGAGCGAAACACTGATAAGGTATACAAAATCTTATCATGACTTTGTTTATTTTCACTTTTATATACTTACCTATGCATTTCCTAATTAGCTGATAAGAAATTCCACCGTCAGATGTACCATAATCCCCGATGACAAACGGCTGCCCAGGTCGTGGCGTAATCTTATCTATAATGTAAAATTAATATCAATATTGAGAACAACATCATACAGTCAGTCAGCTGTCAGTGGAAATGCATTCAGAAAGGATGTGTAATGGTTACCCGAGAATAAGTCCTCTTTATATATAAAATATGACACCCTTAGTGTTACAATCGGTTCAAATATCATTTCGGTTTGAGGTGTTAGGTTTCATCAAATTCAAAATTGTGCAAATTTTCTGTGTGTAATTTACCAGTAAAGTTATGTGGGCACGTGAAAAAAAGCATTGATTTGCAACGTTTGGATATATGTGGTAAACTTCTGGAATGGTTCGCGAATTACCTAAACGATCGTCAGCAGCGCGTTGTTTTGAACGACTTTCAGTCTAAGTTTATCCGGATAGGCGCGGTGGTCTCTCAAGGTTCTGTCCTCGGAGCTCTTTTATTTTTCCTTTATATAAATGATCTACCTAATGGAATCATCAACACCATCAAACTATTTGCCGACGACACTAGCTTATACATACTTTCTGATAACTTGATGCAGAAGACGAAATCTATCTTCGTAGATAATGATCTATTCAAAATTGAACAGAGGGCACTAACCTGGCTTGTGAGTTTTAATGCAGGAAAAACAAAATCACTCATTGCGTCTAAGCGCAGACAGCCATCACAAATGACCTTCAAATTTACTAATTCTACAATTGAAACATGTAATTCTAACAAACAACTTGGCCTTATTCTAAACCGCCAAGGAGCCTGGCACGACCATATAAACAGCCTTATTTCGACAGCACAAAAGAAATTGTCTATGTTTCGAGGGCTTAAGTATAGTCTTGATCGAAAATGCCTGGAGATAATGTACAAAAGCTTCATAAGACCATCCCTTGAATACGCCGACGTTGTATGGGACAACATGAGTGATTTTCAAGGTAACGCCATCGAAAACATACAAAAAGAATCTTTGCGAACTATTACAGAACTGACTAAAAGTACAGCGACCGTCGTTTTATATGAAGAATCTGGTTTTATAGAATTATGTAAACGACGTTTTATTCGCACGACGATCCATCTGTAACACTAATGCTATACGGTGTTCATTCAATTAGCAGTACAATAAACGCCTTGATTGCTGTGAATGTATGCGAGTACATAGCGTCAACAAAACGATTTTAATGTTAATATTTTCCACCTTTTGACTACATCTTTGTTATGTTTGTCCTACAAAGCGTGTCCTATGTCGGTATCACTGTTAATAATGCAATCATTTTATATTATTATGTAATCATTCGGTACACATCGTTACTCACATGTAATTCTATATATTGTTCTCTTCAGATATCATCCACACCTCCTCTTGTACATATTTATCCAAAACAATAGTAAAATGTATTTTATGAACAATTTGGAGACACGCGATAAGCCTCGAGCTTAAAGTGTTTCCCGTGTGATAAATAAATTACGTTTAAACCAAACCAAAAGCTCCGAGGCAGACGTCGTCGTAGTCCAGTAGTTCGGCTGCTCGTTTCAAAAGCATTATGGCGACAAGTTTGTTCAGCTGAGTTCGAGTCACAATTTCAATCCAAAACTTTTGTCTTGATTTGCCTATGATATCAGATTTCGATTTGTTTATGTTACATGAAACAATCTTAAGCGATATTCAGTTAACCCTATCTGGCCTGGGCTTTTTGGGGGCCTGTCCAGGCCTGGGGGGCCGAAATGCCCCCTAATTATTTTTCTTACCCCTTGAGGAAGGGTGCTGAAACCACACTATACCCTTGGGTCAAGCTCTACCAGAAAATGTAAAAAAATCCAAGACGGCCGCTTTGGTGACGTCACAGCGACGTCATTTTCAAAAATGACATATTTTGGTCGATTTTTCGGTCGGATTCTCCGAATTTTTTATTTATGCAATTTCTCCGCAAAAACTGCATGATAAATTAGTAAATATTAATGTGATGTGAAATAAAATAGTTTTTGCCCACTTTTCATGGCGGAAAAGCAGAAATTTTGAAGAAATATGACAAAAACATCACTTTTCTGGTACCCCACGTGGTCGCCATCTTGAATTTACCCATGATCCTCTGCTCAAGGGGTTATGCAAATGGGATCAAAATGACCCCAATATGATAAACTATAAAGTCCCGGAGTTTCAGGACTCCATTTTTCGCCGTTCCGCAGAAAGTTTGGTAGGGGGGGGGGGCCATAATGGCTCCCTCAGGTTAATAAATATAGATAAAACTGTGTATACTCATTTTCTGCTACAACTCGACCCTTATTGTAGCACACTCATGACTGGGGTTATTTTCATGGATCAACAAAACTTCCCAGGTAGAAAAACGAGGGAATGTGTATTTCTCTGAACTGTTACTCTGAACTGTTACATTACATATAATTCTCGCTATGGACATTAATGTACCATTTAAGAAGTCGAAGGGGGGGGGTTGTCAACAATAATACGCGTTCGGACCAGACCATAAAAAATATCTGGGTCACAGCAGTTACAGTGAGTAACCGAAGTAACCGTGTGAACTAAAAGTCAACAATGAGGGAGTATTATGCCCTTGATAGGCTTTCTCAGGAAAGTGTGGCTATCAGATAGAATTTCCTGCGTTCCTGGACAACGCTTCCAAACAGTCGCAAAGAGAGGAAGCAAATGCAGCCAGCTTGGTCACTAAAATAAAAATACATCACGAGACAATGCATACAATAGCCATGTCTGGTGACAATAATACGCCTAGGCTTGAGCTTTTTCAGCCGCACAAAGCTTCAGACAATAGATTCGTACATGACGTATCTACCGGCAGTCAAGAGGGACAATGGACTGCAAGTGTAAGTAATACTCACTCATATTACTTTTGAAAATCGCAGCAATTGTGTATATATATAAATCTCTGTATAGCTATGTATATGCATGTATCAAATTATAACCATATGCTCCTTCGTATTTTATCTAAATACTATATGAATAATTACGATATATTATGTATCTGTTACAGAACAATAATGTACAGTACTTATTATTACTATCACCGATATACATATATGTATATATGTTTTATCATTATTACTTTTTCTATTTTTGCATTTTTTTATTATTATTATTTTTTTATATTATTATTTATATTATTTTCTTCTATATATCTTTTTCGATGATTTATTCATTCAACTATTTATTTCACGGATATTAGGTACTCATAACTACTAGTTTTGATATATGATCAATTAAACAACTCAAATATCTGTTATTATTATTATTTGCAAGATCTATGCCACCTCTGATTACCGATGTAACAACATGAAATTTTTAGCCCACCATCACCAGATGGCCACCAGGCAGCCATCTTGGATTTCCCCATGAAACCTTGTTACCGCGATTTATCAGGAACTACTGCATGGATCTTTTTCAAATTTGGTACACAGGTTCCCCTTGGGGTCTAGTTGTTCAAGAAACCTTTTCTGGTCCAATTCGAAAATCCAATATGGCCACCAGGTAGCCATCCTGGATTTCCCCATGAAACCATGTTACTGCGATTTCTCAAAAACTACTGCATGGATCTTTTTCAAATTTGGTACACAGGTTCCCCTTGGGGTCTAGTTGTGCAGGAAACCAATATGGCCACCAGGCAGCCATCTTGGAATTCCCCATGAAACCTTGTTATCGTGTTTTCTCAGGAACTACTGCATGGATCTCTCACAAATTTGGTACACAGATCCCACATGGAGTCTAGTTGAGCAAGATACCTTTACTGGTCCGATTCGAAAATCCAATATGGCCATCAGGCAGCCATCTTGGATTTCCCCATGAAACCTTGTTACCGCGATTTCTCAGGAAGTACTGCATGGATCTTTTTCAAATTTGGAGTACTGCATGGATCTTTTTCAAATTTGGTACACAGGTTCCCCTTGGGGTCTAGTTGTGCAGGAAACCTTTTGTGGTCTGATTCGAAAATCCAATATGGCCACCAGGCAGCCATATTGGATTTCCCCATGAAACCTTGTTAGCGAGTTTTCTCAGGAACTACTGCATGGATCTTTCTCAAATTTGGTACACAGGTCCCACATGGGGTCTAGTAGAGCAAGATACATTTTCTGGTCCGATTCGAAAATCCAATATAGCCATCGGATTTCCCCATGAAACCTTATCGCGATTTCTCAGGAACTACTGCATGGATCTTTCTCAAATTTGGTACACAGGTTCCCATTGGGGTCTTGTTGTGCAAGATACCTTTTCTGCTCCAATTCGAAAATCCAATATGGCCACCAGGCAGCCATCTTGGATTTCCCAATGAAACCTTGTTACCGCGATTTCTCAGGAATTACTGCATGGATCTTTTTCAAATTTGGTACACAGGTTCCCCTTGGGGTCTAGTTGTGCAAGAAACCTTTTCTGGTCCGATTCGAAAATGCAATATGGCCAACAGTCAGCCATCTTAGATTTCCCCATGAAACCTTGTTACCGCGATTTCTCAGGAACTACTGCATGGATCTTTTTCAAATTTGGTACACAGGTTTCCCTTGTGGCCCAGTTGTGCCAGATACCTTTTTTGGTCCGATTCGAAGATCCAATATGGCTGCCAGGTGGCCATCTTGAATTTCCCCTTGAAACATTGTTATCGTGAATTCTCAGGAAATATTTCATGGATCTTTCTGAAATTTGGTACACAAGTCTCACATGGGGCCTAGTTGTGCAAGATACCTTTTTTCGTCCGATTCGAAAATCAAAGTTACGTTTCAAATTAATACGATATTCCTGAGTTGTGACGTTACATCACAAGAGTCGGCGGATCAAACGGTGGGGCATATTCTATATATTGACTATAGAGAATTTCCATATCTTCACCTTCCATATCAAGAAGTTCAAATAATTCGGAATTAAAATGTATTTCTTCAAATTTTAAATCAGTTTTCTTTAGTCCATGCTGTTGCAAGTGAACTGCCCCACCCTTTCGTTTGTCGGCGGGTCAGCTACATGAAGGAATGTCACAACTCGAAAACTGTAGATTACTGCATGTTTCGATCCAAGTGAGATAATCAGGATTCAGATACGAAGTTTCAACATTACTGCGCGGACCGGATCCCTTCAGTATTAAGTATTGTACCATCTTACTTTTTCGAGCATAGTATAATAAAAGAGATATCTCAAACTAGTCCAGTAAACAGAGCAGAATTATTCGTTCCTAATTATAAAATCTTAAGTATGCCAAAGTGTCAAAGAGATTTTTCTTCGCTTCCAGTACCCAATGATGACACGTGCATAAAAAAAACAAAAAAATACTGCAAAATGAAGACGAAGGATCCTCCGTACATGTACATTCACTTTCAGACTAACTTTGCTCATTTCTCTTGTACTATAACAACCGACATAAGTACAGTTTCTAGAAATCTTGAAACTCTTAGAAAGATTATATCTTGGTGTTTTCCAGTGTCCCTTTTTCGATCTTTTTCGCTCAGATTCGAAATTCTGTAAACAAAATTACAACTCAATCGTCTTAGTAACAATGGACAAAAAGATCCTCTTGTCATTAGCTTACAATCATCGGACAATGGTGGGCGCCAAGATCCTTCAGGATCTCTAGTTTGTATCTCATATGTCATGAATGTGACCAGAGTGTAAATAAAGTTGAAGTTGAAGTGACTAGTGAAACAGCTATACCTACGCTCTCAGTGCAGGTAGATGTATTGACGTGTTTTCGGTCACTTATTTTGGTATCTACGTGAATGTGAACATATTGGAAACAGATATTTCTACGTCAACATCGATTTGCTACATTGCAATTACGTATCTCGTTAAAAGAAGTTACTTTCGAAACAGGAATGTCATGCTATTCTGTATGAGTTCACATATTCGAACATTATCTAAAAGAGGATTGAGAATTAATGTGAGATACATTTAGGAATAATTGATGGTTATCATTATTTCAAAATGTGAAAAACAAAGGAATTTGGACTGACACGAATAATTCTGTATTACAACGCATATAAGGGAAGTGGAAGAGGTGCCGACATACTGACAGAGTCACATGACTTCACAGTATAGTCTTCTGGTTGACCTATTCTAAAGCACATACCAAGAAGCTAACGATTCGTGATATGTGTTGTATCTCAGGTACGCTTTTATTGTACGTGTTCATGTGGCAAATTGGATGACATTACCACACGGCCGCTAGCACCGCATAAGCGGTATTAGATACAAATCTAGAGAGCTACGATGGAAATGCTCTGACAACTCGTATATTGGTAATTGGTGAGCTGTGTCGCTGTGACAACTCGTACACTGGGATTGGTGAGCTGCATCGTCGTCAGATGAAAATGACGACATTTAACACAGAAGACTAGTCTGTAAGGCGCGATGTCGACCCAGCATCAACTTCCCGCAATACTAACATATATCAAAGACCAAAAGGTCTGTACAGGGGGCGAGCCTCGGGGACAAAACGTCCACCAGCAGAATCTCGCCATATACAGGTAAAAATTACAACGCATATGAGGGAAGTGGGAAGAGGTGCCGACATACTGACAGAGCCACATGACTTCACACTATAGTCTTCTGGTTAACATATTCTAAAGCAATAGACAAGTATGACAGGCCTACAACACGTGTCGGTCGAGGAAATCTGTTTGTTCAAAAATAGAACGTACCAAAATAGCACAAAGTCGACTATACATTTTACGTCATAAAGGGCGGTTGTCCCGGTCAGAACAATAGATATACACATCCGAGTGCCCGAAAGAGTTATTCTCGGGAAACCATCACACATCCTTTAAAGTGGAGAGCTACAATTGTGTTTTGTAGAAGTGAGAGTCCCTCATCCGAGGTCTTCCAGTTTTAAAGCAATTGATTGGTCAGTTCACATTTTCAAATGGAAATGCGATCTTTTCAATAGCTTGTTAATACGGTTGGAAGAAAACCCAATCAACCACGTACCATTATTTTCTATAAAGGTTCATTGAAATAATGACATTTTCGGAAGCGGACCACCCTGAACATAGACCCAACCATTTCAGTGGAATCCCTGAACCAACACCATGACCATGAACAATCCACAGAAACAAGAACAGCTTTTACATTAAAACCAAACCAAGGAATACCAACGACAACCACGGGCGGCATTGGAGTGAAACCTGCCCCGTACCCTAATACGCCACTGGCGCAATGTTACAGGCACAGATTTCTAGGATCCCTAGTTTTTTTCTGGATGGCATATTTTCGACTCAAAAATATACAAAATTTAACATAAATTCTCTACCATTTTTTCGAGATACGACTGGCATAACATTTTAAAAGATTGTTTGGATACTTTTTACTGTTGAATGTTATAGAAACATTTTAAAATATAGCTGTATATATATTTATAATCTTAGACCCAAAATTATCAACAGTGGCTTATGACCCACATAAGCCACCAAATGCGGAGTACCTTCAATTAATCACACCGGTGACTTCTTGTCATATGCCATATTCTAAAGCATCTGCCTGTTGATTAGCATTGTAAGCATAGAGAGATTGCTGTCCTATATTGTATGATATAGTACCCTTTCTCACGTGACTATTCCAAAATTACAAAATACGATTTGGAGGGGGTGGATGGGTTATCGCACCGCACCATAGTAGATGGCAATAAGTGAGAATTACTCGCGATTTGCGACCTTTTCACTTAGTTTTGTGACTCGAACGGCTACCCTTATATGTGTTGTAATTTCAAATGAGTGTTGTTTCGCATGATTCTTGTCGTTTTGCTGAGTCTGTGTATCCGAGGGCGTGGCAATCGTAGTAAATTTATGAATGACACACGTGCAAAAATCGTAACATTGCATTGACGACAGCTGTCACTAAAGATAGCTTTCAATCGGGCCGCTGTTCATAGGAGGCGGCGCACCTGTATATCTAAGTTATGTTGATATGTGGAGCGGTAAATTGCTTGGCAACTGGACAGAAAATTCCAGGGTGTGTATATCTTATCTCGTGTAATAGAAATAGAATTTTCAGAATCAATGGGTACTGCTCTTGTGTCGGCTGTAAACTCACGCGCTGCTCGAGGGCGGAGTCGGCAAAACTGTGATGGCAACTCTCTCGAGGTCGTACAGATCAACGCCGTACTCGGTGTGGGACAATTATTTGAAGCTGGTACATATGATTCGTCATCGCACATAAGATCGCGTCCACTTATATTTTTATAAAACGAGAGTAAACGTTGTCTCTGCACTGAAATACAGGAATATCGTTTCGTGAGCTTTATTAGACGACCTTGCGTTATAATATCTAAGATCCCGCACAAGCCCTACGTCGTCTTGGGGACCGAAAATTCTACAGCTGTGAATATAAGGACACGGGTAAACCGACTAACCTCTAAATCCTGACAATATCCATGGTCCAGTACTTTGAACCTTGATAAAACAGAACCCTATAAAGACTGACACTATACACTGGTCTCAAGCACGGTCGGTGTACACTGGTTTCAGTATATCTATTAATTGGCCGCCTCGAGACTGGAACAGGACAAACCAGTATATTGTTTGCCAAGGAAAGCGTGTAGTCTGGTCAGAAGCTTCAACACTCCACGCGTGTTTGGCATTTTCACCGACCGGACAATGACAATGACATGTTCTCCATGATATACCCGACACTCATTCTAATTTGTTATCTAAATGTTAGGTTACACGAATAAGAATATTGTTTACAAATCAGTAAATGACACTAGAGTGATTTATTCAGTTCGCAATTCAGCTTTTTCATGCGTCTATTTGGCACACGAACATCACAATTTCTTTCGCCATTTCGGACTGGGGGCTTGATCGTCACTCGGCCAAACACTGGCGCAGCGGGGAGGGTTGATTTTAACGTTGTTTTGAATAATACTTTCAAACAAATGTTTAGCATCGTAGTCACATTTCCATGAAATGTTGTCATATCCACCATGCTTATTGTGAATAAATCGAAATATGACGCGTGTTCAGTCGTTTCCCTGCTCACTTTTCTCATATTTGATTTGCCAATGGCGGGTCTCGTTCAGAGAGTTTTATACCACGTATACGTAACCCAATATAAAAGATATGCGATATAATAAATCAGTTATTGTCTGCTCCCTCGGGAACCAGCTCCCTTTAGAACACTCTGGGTGAGATATTACCCTCGGGATTAGCACTCCGGCACTATCTCCCCCAGAGGGCACTAACTAGATAGTTCCTTTGGGAGCATTTGGCATTCAATAAGAACAATGTGAAAAAGTATGACCGATATTTAGCCAACGTTGCTGTAACCAGCTCCACCCCGTCTTTCGTGATATGATTGTGAATTCATATCGACCTAATTCATCATAAAGCAAATGAATTATTGACGTTCCCTCTTCTGATGTATTACTCGGTGTATCTCTATGTAGCTATATCTCCCACTGACAACGAACTCTTCCTGAAGTATTTTCTTGCCGCTCAAATAACTGATGTTCTAGTGCTGATACCTTATAACAATCAATATTTATATCTTATGACCATGAGGGCAAATATCTTTTTGGACTGGATCATTTTGAATAATTCAGTACTGCCTTCATATAAAGGGTAAAGAGCAAATAACCATGTAGTTAAGATATATCAGTCAGACACATTGCTGCAAGCAGTATTTAAATGAAAGCTCGTGTGAAACACGGGCGAAGAGTATTTCCCCAGATAATTTTGTAACACATTTGGTACTCACAGGGCTCCCCAATTGGGCTCAACCCCTATTAGTGGTGGCAATTTTTTTTCAGGATGGGGCACATACCCCTGGGGGAAGAGCAATCAGAAATCATCCCTGGTAGTAGTGCCTCTGCGAAGGGATTTCTTCACCAATGGCCAAAACCCGGTGTGAGGCAACACCAACTTTATTTTGCGTTTCATGGGCCCACCGACATTAAAAAATCTAATAAAAATAAAATGTCAAATTGCCACTTTTGTATTCCTAATGAAAGTTTGAATATAAATACTTTTACCCCCTTCTTATTCCAGATTGTATGAATGAGGCTGCTGTATTCTACCTGGAACAATGACAGCAAATAAAAATGCCAAACAACAAAACATAAATACCTTTCACTATAAATAATTTTTCACTGTAACTCAGCGAATTGTTGTTGTTGTTGTTGTAAAATGCTGCTAATACTACTTAGGCAATAATGACAGTCAATGTAAATCAGGAACCTTCACTGGCTGTGATCTATCACTCTGTCATGGTACCCATATTTCGACAGTGATGCAGTATGTCAGAGCTAGGAAATGGAGGGTGTTTCAACAGCTCAACCTATACAGCTTGATTTAAGTTACTGTTGAATTACAACACATATAAAGGAAGTGGGAAGAGGTGCCGACATACTGGCAGAGCCACATGACTTCTCAGCATAGTCTACCGGTTAACCTATTCTAAAGCATATACCAAGAATCTAACAATTCATGATATGTGTTGTATCTCAGGTATGCTTTTATTGTACCTGTTCATGTGGCAACTTGGATGATTTGACCACACGGCCCCTAGCACCGGCATAAGTGGTATTAGATACAAATATAGAGCTATGATGGAAATGCTCTGACAACTCGGATATTGGTAACTGGTGAGCTGTTTCACTGTGACAACTCATACACTGGGGATTGGCGAGCTGTATCATCATCAGATGAAAATGACGACATTTAACACAAAAGACTAGTCTGTAAGGCCCGATGTCGACTCAGCATCAACTTCCCACATATGCCAACATATACCAAAGACCAAAGGGTCTGCACAGGGGGCAGGCCTGTTGAGGCTGTTGGAACACATGCAAAATTTGCTAGATTGTTCTGAAAGACAACCACAGCCACAACAAATAGATTTGGAGTGTATGTTGGCAGTTAACATGTGACTTAACATAGTTTTTGACCTTGAGAAAATAGGTCAATGTCAGTCCTATTCATTGACTTCAGGTCCATCATCAGTTGCATATGTGGTATCAATTTAGAACGCCTAGCTATATTTCATGTTATATCATAATATAAAGTATATAACCTCGACAAAATAGGTTCAGTCAACTGGGATAGGCTTGTAGTCCGTCACCAATTGCACAAGTATGATGAATTTGGAGAGCCCATCTTCACTCCTTTCTAATAATAAATTTGACCTCGATAAAACAGGTGAAGGTCAGTCAATTTCATTAATTAGGCTTCTGATCCATCACCAGCTGCATATGTAGTATGACAAGAAAGATGGGCAGACAGAGAGACAGACAGACAAATAGATAACATGGAAAATTCAGTTCAGTTTGCGGCATCATTACATATCTTCAAAGTCTAAATATTCTGTCAAAATGCACCAAAACACACCATTTTACTTCTATTAGATCAGTCAAGTTGGATGGATATTAAAATGCCGTCATTTTCAGAAATTGTTAAATGTTAAGCGATGACCTGTCAGCGATCAACAAATAGTGTGATTCAGGTGTTACAATACACACTCCACAATTGTTGTAACTCGCATGGGAATATACAATTATGAAACATGCGAGTTACATTTGTAGGATTCCATCAATTCCGATGTGGATTGCCAAGAAAATTATACCTATATTCTCTTAAAATGACAGTCCTTATCCAAATATTCAATGTAGGTACATACCCACTATATCACCATACTTTATTCATTTGTGCAGTTTACTTAGTTCTTGCCAGATAAGAAGATTATACATTGTTTTCATCAATTAAGAGTGTGTATTGTATTACCTGAATCACACCATTTGTAGATCACTGTCATGTCATCACTTAACATTTAACAAATTTCTGAAAATGACAGCATGACATAATTTACTGGCTCACCTATTCATAAATGTGTATTGGCTAAGATCATGCCTTGTATATACTGTGCGTATGGAGCTGTTTGTAACTTTACTCACTGCTGAATATGCTATAACTAACAGCGAAATATACAGAATGAAGTTGTCATCCCTACTTGGAGTTGCTTTTCTTCTCTATTATTGGAAATTCATCAGTGGTTCCAATGGATTACTTCAATTAGATATACATGTAAAAAATTTCCAGGTGGGATGTGCCATATAGCAGGCATGTAATAGTTTCACTTCAAAAATCTTCCTACTTTTTCAGTTCAAGAAATAATTATCAGCATTTGTAATTATGCTGTCAAAATGCAACAGTATGTTCAACAGCATTAACTGAGTGATAATTTGTGATTTTATTCATTGAAAACTGGCCAGAATGCATCCACAGACATCTGGAAGCCCAAGCCTTCACAACCACTGGAGATAAAGAAATGGACTTGGGAACAGGATCAAATTATTATATCAGTAATCGAGAGAGAAATCACACTAATTCTGGAAAGGAAGTGTTTACTTTGTTGACACAAGGGGTGTACTAGTCCACTTAAGTAAATTGTATTATGCAATAAGTCAACCATTACAGGTTTTATTACCAGAAAAGTCAACATACAGGCCTCAATATGAGGCCTGACAGGTAAAGCAGAATATAATGTCCTGACTTCAAGCTCACTTGAATCCTTAAATTCTCCATACTGACCATCCACTGATGCAGCCTAGACTAAGATATATTTAGCTGACTTTACCCTATGCCACATGATTATGCCAGCGCTAACAGCACCAATGTCCTTTCAATCCATTTTAAAACCATACTGTTAATAAAATTAGTAATTGAAAAAAAAGAATGTATAATGAGATATAAATCAAACATTATGTTGATGGGCTGCAAAATCTGTATGAGAAGTCGTCCTTCAATTTCAAATAAAAAAAACAACTTTCAGGCCTTTGTCTGACAATAATAAACTTCATAAACAGATTAAATGCCAATAAATTGTGCTAAAAACATTTACTGTCTATAGTGCCATCCAATGATAAACAATATCGCAAACCTACATGATGAAGCAGAATGCTCAGATGTGGCCTGGGGAATGTAGATATTGGACTCAAGTCGTGAGAATTTCATATATTTAAAAAAATTGCCATTTGGCTCACAAGAGATGTAAGTTATAACACTGGGAATGCTATGATCATGTTCAGCAATTTTAGAATTACTTTTCCCTAATTAAGAAGCAAATTTTCATTTTTGTGAAAAGAAAATCTTATTTTGAAATACAAATATGAGTCTCCATGATTCGCCAACACCACCAAAATCTTGTCAGTTCTTTGCCTATCTTGCAAGATCATTATACCCAAATTACATGGAAATCGAACACGTTGGTCTGAAGATATGATGTTACACATATTTACCTGCATTCATGTCTATAGCGCCACCTAGTGATGACCAAATGTCACGAAAAGCAAGCGAGTGAGATCTAAAGCCCTAGGGAGATGGCACATAAGAGTTCAATGGAAAAAACTTTAATCATTATAATAGTTATAGAGGTTTTGTCGTCAAGTCAGATAAATGCGATTTTTCATTTAAATGGCAATTTGGTTCGCACCGAAATGGAATTATCATGTCAGCAATCCTATATTTATGCTTGGCAACCTAGAATAGAACAGTTTTAAATATTTCTCCAAGCGAATTGGTAAATTTTCATTTCACGAAAAACTTTTTTTTTTGAGACGCAAAAAAACTTGCCTTAAAAATTATGCCAGCTACACCAAAACCTTTTCAGCACATTGCCTATCCTTCGAGACCATTGTAATAAAATTTCAAAGAAATCGGGCAAGCTGTTCAGACGAAATCGTCACAGAAAGGTTCACCTATGCTCTGACTATAACGCCACCTAGTGGTGAGCAGTGGCTATCAAACCACAACCAGACAAATTTCCCAGGCCTAAGGAGATAGCACACGAAGTCTGATCCGAAAATATTTAACGGTTTCAGAGATATTCACGTTTAAAGTCGCGGCGGCGGCGGCGGCGGCGGCGGCGGCGGATCCGGCGGAGCCGTTTCTCATGAAAACATAAGAGCATCCACTTTGTGGAAATGCTCTAACACTATGAGTCAGAGTTTGGTCTGAATCGCTCACCATTACCAATGTTGGCTCTTACACCCGTCAGTTGGATTATATCGGCTTTTCCGTGACTTATTATCTACCTATTTAAAATCGGTAGCTCAGTTACTTACGTTGGTATTTGAAACACCATTAAAATATAAACCCCTCAGATAAACTGGAGATATTACAAGTCACCCATAGCCGTTTGTCGGTCCGAATGAGCCGAAATCCCGATAAGCTCCTCGGTCATCCGCGCCTCGACGTTGGAAGTTATTGGTCGCTCATAATCCTGTTTGGCGAAATTTTGCTAATCCTGACATGGACATCACGGCGATTTCTTTAGTTCTACAGCCAGGAAGATCATATTACATCTTATCAATGTGTCCAACCGATAGAGGAATTTTCGCCCTCTGGTTGGCCTGACATGGCTGAAACCGGATTTCCTAGCCGATAGAAGCCGAAATCAACCGTACTATTGTATTTTACTGATATAGGTAAATTGGACGATTCACGTCTCGCTCCCACGATGCACTGCGCATAGTATAACAAGCTACCCAACTGACACCGCTGTTTAAATATTCGCTTGCCATCTGCTGTATTTTGTTGAGTTTGCTTTCTTTTATTAACAGAAGATAACTGTGTATTTTATAAAAGGAAAATCCTGATAATACAGTCGCACAAATCGAACTTTGTTTTGGAACAACAAAATAACGTTTTGGGAAATTAAATCAAAGTGGCCAGATTACTGCACTAATACAGAGATTTGGTAAAGAAAATATGAGTAATATTTTTACAAAATTTTACTCGCTAATAATATATCTTCATTATATCGAAGATTATGTCTTCTTCCTTGCCACATTTCATCCGCAATATAATTCCCTATTGGTAAGTGTGATGAGTTATCCACTTACACTTGATGAAATACAGAGAGCAAGAATCGCAACACGAGATTGTTATTGGTAATATACTTAACTTCTGTTTTCTTGGATGAATAAAAGGAGTGAATATGAGTATTTCGAAATTGGAGGACCGAAAGTATCGCCTGCAATATAAGGTTGTCTTACTCAAGAATGAAATGGTTAAGAGACGTACCCTATATTTTACTTATATTTTACCACCGGCGTTTGTATTGGCGAGAACTCCGTATATTCCCATTTGAGGACAGGATAAAAACGCATGCTCCATCACCCAACTTTACCTAAAAGCACAATTTTAACTGCCCTGCAAACTGACCGAGCAAACTGACATCTCAACATTGAATTACATATACTCAAGACAACAATTCATACTTAATTATAGATATCACTGGGATATTGTGAGGACATGTGGGAATGGTTATAGTATATGCAAACCTAGCAATAAGATCTTTTCCCTGAAATAATTAAGCGTGATTTGACATGAAGACGGTTTTGATATTGTTTAGCTATCAGCTCTGTGGATTTAGAAACAACTCCGTCTGTTTGCCAACATCTTTAGGCAACAACTGGCGGTCAAATCGAAATTGAAAGATAAACAAATTTGGTTGAATTCAACGACTGGGAGTTGTGTATGTCAAATTGTGAATTATGGGGGAGGTGGGGGGGGTCATAGGGAAAAGAGTGAGAACGACACAGTGAAATTTCAAAACTGGGGGTTAGATGTACCGATTTTTTTCCTCAAAACATGAATATGAAATATCAGATTCATAACGTAAATAAAATGGTTCCCTGTATTACATAAACCCGGCAATCCCCTGTTGGTCAGCACATGTAGTACACCTCCATTTTGCAGAATAAAACACATCTGCTAGGCGAAAAGAGCGGTGATGCAAGAGAACCGATTCCTCGACGGCCAATTGTTTACATAACAGAGAAGGAAGAATTGATATTTATAGTCTCTTTTGTTGTGTTTTTATTGACGATTTATTTAGTGATAATCTGTATTGTTTGGCCATGTTATTATAATAATGTCTCAACATTTTCCAGTTACCGCACTATATTTGCCTATGACACCCAATTGGCGTAACGTTTAACTTAAAAAGCTATTGTTCATTTCCGTGTATAAACAATTAGAACACTTTAAAGCTAAATGCTTCTATTAAACTCATACACATCACGAACTATTCCCCCGCCGCCCCTGTCCTTCGGGTTATTTTCATATCCCCAATGAGGATTTTCAACTTGACTCGATGTTATTTGGCTTTCCTAGTTAAATAATATGTGATTATATTGTATGCGGAGTATAAGATGAATGCACCACTGGCATGCTAATCCAGTGGTAATCCAGTGGTAATCCAATGAAACGCAGATAATGGTCCTTGTTGAAGGGGGAAATACTCAACATAACTTTATAAGTTAAAAAAATCAGCACAAATATATGATATAGATATTATGACAAAAAGGACATTATCGCCTCGAGTGCACCACGTGGCGTGATGTGCTAAAAACCGGATTTGTATGTGTTAAACCAGACATTCAAACGGGGTCAAACAGTGACAATGCAAATGACTGGAAGCGAAGCGCGAAGTCAGGATGCGAAGGCAGGATGCGGAGGCAGGATGCGAAGCGCGAAATCAGGATGCGAAGCCGGGAAGGCAGGATGCGAGGTGGCAAAACCAGGATGCGAAGCGCGAAGTCAGGATGCGAAGGACGAATGCAGGATGCGAAGCTCGAAATCATGATGCGAATGCAGGATGCGAAGCGCGAAATCATGATGCGAAGGCCGGATGCGAAGTGCGAAGCCAGGATGGCAAACGCGAAGCCAGGATGCGAAGTCAGATGCGAATTTAGGATGCTAACTCGCGAAGGCAGGATTCGACGGCAGGATGCGAAACGCGAAGTTACCGCACCTGACTTCGCCCATTCGCATCCTGCCTTCCCGACTTCGCATTCTGACTTCGCGCTTCGCATCCTTACTTCTTTATTCTGACTTCGCGCTTCGCATCCTGGCTTCGCATCCTGCCTTCGCCACTTCGCATCCTGACTTCGCGCTTCGCATCCTAACTTCGTCCTTCGCACCCTGACTTCGCACCCTGCCTTCGTGTGTCGGTCCGTAATCATTAACACAATACAGCGATGTCCCTTCTCGGCCATCATATAAAATAAATTACATTATTTATTTCCGAGAAAACGGGCAAAATGCATCTCCTGCATTCTAGGACCGGGAGTTTCTGGGGCCTATACGGGCCCTGTTCCCTCGCCTGTTGCTCTATGAGAATTCACTTCTTTTTAACTTTGTATTAATGAATCGTATTCGTATTGTACTGTTTTATAATGTTCCAGTACGAAATACAACTAGAAAGTCTAACTGTCTAAGTAAGATAAGATAAGATAATTTATTGCGTGAAGTTTGTGCCAACATTTGGCTAAAAACGCATACATAGAAT